>CAUYRH010168445.1:0-35659 GCA_963574655.1 Perodicticus potto
GAGATACAAGATACAACATATAGATAACAAATATTATCAGTTTATTCATATATTATTCCAATTTTAATAGTTTTTTTCCTTCTTAAAATGTGTACACATTTCTGGTACCTTGTGTATATTATATTTTAATATTTCTATGTAAAAAAAATATATGAAATGTATATATAAATATACATATAAATAAAAAATCCAATGTACTCAATACTAATATGAAACTAATGTATAGACAACTATACCCTCACAGGAATGATGAAATATAATTATATTCTGGCAAGAGGGAAGGGAAATGGAAGAGATGGAAGGGAGGACGAAGGAGGGAGATCAGTGGGATCTCCCCTAATGTGCACAATGTGTGTGTGTTCAGCAGGCCCCTGGGTTAAGAGCTCAATTACAACTTGAACCTTATGTTATAATAGAAAAGAATGTAACTGAAAAATTTGAATCCTCATATTAATTTGAAATAAAAATTAAAAAAGAGAAAGAAATGTCTTCATGTTTACAGGACTTGAAACCACTGGTTGAGATCTGAACTAGATTCTTGGCAGTATTAATGAAAAGTGGGTACAGATCGAGGAGAGATTTTGGCAGTAGAAAGTAGAGAAGTTGGAAACTGCCAATTATGGGGACAGAGAAGAGGAAAGAGTAAAAATTACATTGCATTAATACCCTGGTAGTTATTTTAAGGACTTCATAATGAAGCGAGAGTGCCGACATATATGATAAGGAAATACCAAATGTAGTAAGGGCTACTTTGTCTTTCTGCTTTTTATTTCACTCGGTATACTTATGTTGAAATGACACAACCATGTGAAAGTCAGTGTGGGATTGGCAAACCTAGGGAGAAGTGAGCAGAGTAAGCAGACAAAAGCAGGACTTTTGTATTTAGATTTGGTTTCTGCAAAGACCATTTTCTATAGCAAATGCTTGATGATACGATCAAAATGTTTTTGGAAGAGCAATACTGAGAAAATTCCACTGGCCTCCAAGGGCAAGAAAGAGTGATTTAATATTGATTCTGTGTCCTGGTGCTGCTGTTTTCGTTAGATAGTGAGAAACTACACTTAGACTCTGAGTAAACTGAGTGCTCAGAGAGAAAGATGAGGATGGAGGGTCAGATGTTACATCTGAAAAGTATTTTCCACTGTAAGAAACCTCACCACCGTCATGAACAACACAAACATTTTGTGAACTCCTACTGTCTGACATAGCTCCAGGGTTTCTGGTATGAATTTGAGTTACCTTTTATTTGCAACAAGGAAATATTTTAAGGGGAAATATGCTGTCGGCCTCTGCTTCCTAATGTAGCTTAGTAAATATAAATTATGGTTGAGTTAATGTTTAATATTTGCTGGCCCAAAAAGAGAGCCATCATATTAGAGCACATCCTAATAAAAGATGTGTCTTGGGACTGCCTAATCTGGGCTCTAGAATTTCCTTTGAAAACAGCATGTTCAGTCTTTTCTTGACAGATTCTTTAAAGACCTATTTATTTTAGGATTTTAATGAAAGCCAACAAAAGAAATTTTAGTCTCTCATTATTAAATATCCTCCCTACTGCAGCAGCTAAGATTTAAAAAGAAAAAAGAAAAACTGGGAGTGACAGAGCCTTATCTTGGCAAAGCGCAGGGAAGGCAGCCCGGTAGCAGTAAGGAAGGAAGAGTGAGCAAAGGGGAAACAGGAAGGAGGGAAAGAAGAGGAGGAGTGTGGGTGGTGACAAAGGGCAGCTTCCTGGCACTGGGCAGGTCTGATGGACCTTTGGGAAAGAAACCTCTTAGAATCTGTTTTGTGAAATAAATCAGGCACAAAAAGACAATAATCCTCGATCTCACTTATACTACATACATAGAATCTGGAAAAGTCAAAGTCAATAGAAGCAGAGGGTAGAGTGGTGCTTACCAGGGGCTGGGTCGGGGGAGGGTTTTGGGGGAGATGTTGGTCGCAGGGAACGCAGTCCCAGAAAATCAAACTAACAAAAACAAGTGTACCATAGAACCAGAGAAAATGACAACCAACCAAAAGCCGTCTGAAATTGTGATGGGCCTGCTATTAGGGCCAGGACAAAATTAGAAGTCACTGCTCAAGTGTAAGTTTTCCTGAAACCCTGCAAAGATGCTTAATACAAAGGTTGTGGCTGAGCTTGTGTGAAATGGGCTGCAAGGGACCAGCAGGGCTTTCTCACAGCAATTCTTTGGGTCGTTACTCTGATGTTTCCAGCAAGTTTAAACTGTCCTGGAAGTTGGCCAGCATGATTAAGGCTGAGGGAAAGGAGCAAAAGAAGAAAGAAAATGTTAAGAAAATATTCATCACAAAAGTCAAACAATTGAAAGAGTGTTAAAGGAGTCAACAGGTGCTCTGGTAAACTAGAGCAAAATCATTTGGAAAATTATGCAGCTTTTAAAAGGACCCACCCAGGTTTCTTCTTTGGACATTATGACAGGATTATTTAAAGAAGTCTAACCATGTAGAAGAATCATGCCAGTTCTTATCTTAGTACTGTAGTAACTTCTAGTCTGTAGAAGTTTGTTGGTGTTATTTTCAATTATTTTACATTATCATTTATTATGCTACCAGTTCTTTATAACTGACTTAGTCACTTGCCCTTTTGCAGTTTATGCATTGCAATGAAAATATTCTGTTGAGAAAAGTGACTTTATATTATGAGCTCTATATTTTTATTTATTTATTAATCTTGTTTCAAGATTGTACATTTTATTGTTTGAGATTGATTGAAGGTACAAATAATTAGGTTACACTGATTGAATCTGTGCAGTAAAGTTCCTCTTATCATTGTGTCCTATCTCCAAGAGGTGGGCCATACATTGGTAATCCCCCATCCCTCTCTCCTTCCCTATCCTCATTTGCTTATTCCTCTATTCCCCTCCCCCATATTAGCTCATCTACTGCCTTCCTATTAGAATTGAGTACATTGGAGCCTTGCTTCTCCATTCTGGTGATGCTTTACTAAGAAAAATGTGTTCCGACGCAATCTAGGTTAATACAAAAGATATAAAGTTTCTATCTTTTTTAATGACTGAATAGTATTCTATGGTATACCTATACTACAGATTGTTAATCCTTTCCTGGATTGGTGGGCATTTAGGTTGTTTCCACATTTTGGCAATTGTAAATTGAGCTGTGATAAACTGTCTAGTGTAAATGTCCTTATGATAAAATGATTTTTTTTTCTTCTGGGTAGATGCTCAGTAAAGAGATTGCAGGATCAAATGGGAGATCTAATTTCAGTTTTTTCAGGATTCTTCATACTTCCTTCCAAAAATGTTGTATTAGTTTGCATTCCCACCCCCCACAGTGTAAAAGGGTTCCCTTCTCTCCATATCCACACCAGTATATCTACAGCTTTGAGACTTTGTGATGTGGGCTACTTTTATTTGGGTTAGGTGATATTTTAGGGTGGTTTTGATTTGCATTTCTCTGAATATTAGGGATGATGAGTGTTTTTTTCATGTTTGTTACCCATTCATCTGTCTTCCTTAGAGAAGGTTCTATCCATGTCTCTTGCTCAGCGAAATACGGGTTTGTTGGCTCTTTCTTTGTTGATTACTTTGAGTTGTCTGAACATCCTAATTATCACGCCTTTGTCCAATTCATAACATGCAAATATCTTTTCTCATTCTGAATGTTTTCTATTTGCTTTGGTTGTTGTCTCCTTAGCTGTACAGAAGCTTTTCAGTTTAAGTAAGTCCCATTTATTTATTTTTGCCACGGAAGTCTTCATAAAGTCTTTCCCCAGACTGATCTCTTCAAGTGTTTTCCCACACTTTCTTTGAGGATTTTTATTGTTTCATCCCTCAGATTTAAATGTATTATCCATTTTAAATCAATTTTTGTAAGTGGTGAGAGGTGTGGATTCAGTTTCAGTCTTTAACATGTGATTATCCAGTTCTCCTGGCATCACTTATTGAATAGGGATTCTTTTCTCCAGTGTATTTTCTTGTTTAGCTTATCAAAGATTAGGTGGCTGCAAGATTCTAGTTTTATTTCATTGTTTTCTATTTGATTCCAAATGTCTGTGTCTCTATTTTTGTGCCAATATCATGCTGTTTTGATCACTATGGTCTTGAAGTATAGCCTAAAGTCTGGTAGAGTGATGCCCTAGGCTTTGTTTTTATTACTGAGAATTGCCCTGGTTATGTGGGGTTTCTTCTGGTTCCAAGCAAAATGAAGAATTATTTTTTCAAATCTTGACAGTATCATGATGGTATTTTAATGGGGATTGTATTGAATCTGTAGATTGCTTTGGGAAGTATACACTTTTTAATAATGTTGATTCTTCCCAGACATGAACATGATATGTTCTTTCATTTGTTAATATTATGCTATTTTTTTCTTAGGGTTTCATAATTTTCTTTGTAGATGTCCTTCACCTCTTTTGTTATGTATATTCCTAGGTATTTTTTTTTTTAAAGTTACTGTGAAGGAAATTGGGTCTTTGATTAGCTTCTCAACCTGGCTATTATTGCATATACAAAGGCTACTGATTTGTGGACATTGATTTTATATCCTGAGACATTACTGTATTTTTCGATGACTTCCAGGAGTCTTGTGGTTGAATTTTTGGGGTTCTCTAAATATAAGATAATATCAAAGAGTGAGAGTTTGACCTCCTCTGCCCCTATCTGGATGCCCTTTATTTCCTTCTCTTGCCTGATTGTATTGACTAGAACTTCCAGCACTATGTTGAATAGTAGTGGTGATAGAGGACATCCTTGTCTGGTTCCAGTTCTAAGTGGAAAACCTTATGGTTTTACTCCATTCAGTATAATATTAGCTGTGGATTTGTAATAGATGGCTTCAATGAGATTAAAAAATGTGCCACCTATGCCTATATTCTTCAGTGTTCGAATTAGAAACAGATGCTAAATTTTATCAAATGCTTTTTCTGCATCTATTGAGAGGGTCATATGGTCTTTGATTTTGCTTCTGTAGATATGGTGAATTACATTTATGGACTTGTGTATGCTGAACCAGCCTTGCATCCCTGGGATGAAACCTACTCGATTGTGATGTACATATTTTTTTAAATGTGTAGCTGTAATCTATTGGCTAGAATTTAATTGAGAATTTTTGCATCTATATTCATTAGTGCAATTGCTCTGAAGTTCTCCTTTTAAGTTGGGTCTTTTCCTGGATTTGGTATCAGGGTGATGTTTTGCTTCATAGAACATGTTGGGTAAGATTCTTTCCTTCTCAATTTTTTGGGAATAATTTCTGCAGTATGGGTATAAGCTTTTCTTTGTAGGTTTAATAGAATTC
The DNA here is from genome assembly GCA_963574655.1 of Perodicticus potto. Taxonomy (NCBI): domain Eukaryota; kingdom Metazoa; phylum Chordata; class Mammalia; order Primates; family Lorisidae; genus Perodicticus; species Perodicticus potto. The sequence continues at coordinate 5,275 of CAUYRH010168445.1, forward strand.
TGGGGTGAAGCCATCTGGTTCAGGGAATTTTTTTGTTTGGAGATTTTTTATTGTTTCTTTGATCTCAGTGTCTGAAATCAGTCTGTCCAAAAGACTATTTCTGGTTGGTTAAGTCTAGGGAGAGAAGTCTAATTGGTGCAATTCCATGTATTGGTCCATTTCCTCCACATTGTAAAATTCTGTGCATAGACTTTCTTGTAGTACTCAGAGATGATCCCTTGTATCTCTGTGGCATCTGTTGTTCTTTCCCCTTTATCATATTATGGTTGAGGTGATTAGAAATTTTACTTTTCTGTTTCTAGTTACTCAGACCAAAGGTTAATTGATTTTATTTACTTAATGTTTTTGAAAAACCAACTTTTTGTTTTGTTAATTTTCTGAGTGGTTCTTTTGTTTTCAATTTTCTTAATCTCTGATTTAATTTGGTTATTTCTTTTCTTCTGCTGGGTTTGAGATTAGATTGTTCTTTTCTCGATTCCATAAGATGGTTCATGAGTTTGTTGATGCACTCATGTTTCATTTTTCAGATGTAGGCATCTAATGCTACAAATTTCCCTCTCAAAAGTGCTTTCATTGTGTCCCAGAGGTTTTGGTAACTTGTGTATTCCTTGTAGTTATGTTTGAGGAACTTAGTAATTTCCTCCTTTATCTTTTCCTGACCCAACTATCATGTGGCATAAGGTTGTTTAACTTCCATTCCTTTGTGAGGGGATGAATGCTTTTGTTGGAGTTGAGTTCTACTTTTATTCCCTAGTGATCTGAGAAGATACAAGGTATAATTTCTAGTCTTTTAATTTTACTGAGGTTTGATTTGTATCCTAGGATGTGATCTATTTTGGTGTATGTTCTGTGGGCTGATGAGAAAAATGTTTATTCTTTAGCTTCAGGGTAGTATGTTCTGTATATGTCTATTAATCTTATTTGTTCTAGGTTCACATTTAAGTTCTTTGTATCTTTGTTTTGTTTCTGTTTAAAGAATCTATCCAGTTCTGTCAGAAGGGTGTTAAAGTCCACAGCTATTATAGTATTATGGGAAATCATATGTCTCAGATCCATTAAGATCTGTTTCATAATCTGGGAGCATTTAAATATTATGCATAAATATTTAAAATTGACATGTCTTTTTGTTGTATTGTTCCCTTGACCAATATATAGTGTCCATCTTTGTCTTTCTTTTACTTTTATTTTTAATTTTTTTATTAAGTCAAATACATATAGGTCATGAATACATTCATGCATATGTGGGTTACAATGTGCTGATTTTTTAAAATACAATCTGACATGGTTAAGGCTGGCAGGTTTGAGCCCTGCCCAGGCCAGCTGAACAACGACAACTGCAAAAAGAAAATAGCTAGGTGTTGTGGCGGGCACCTGTAGTCCCAGCTACTTGGGAGGAATCACTTAAGCCTAAGAGTTTGAGGTTGCTGTGAGCTGTGATGCCACAGCACTGTACTGAGGGTGACATACTGAGACTCTGTCTCAAAAAAATAAATTCAGGAAGATATATATAGTGCTTTGTTTTGGTTTTGGGTTTTTGTTTTTAAATTTCAGCTTTTTTCCTGTAGATTTTTCTTTTTTTCTTTCTTCATTTTCCTAGTGTAAATATAACTTTTCATTGTTGCCTTCTTCAATAATAAGAACTTCATTTTTGCTAGTGTTTCTGTACCTATTATTTGGGTTTTCCCCCCAATTTTATCCTATAAGTTTTTCTGTTTGTTTGTTTTGGTTTCATTTGTAGTATTTTGTCTTTCCTCTGTATTTGTTGAAGGTGGGGTACTGTGTCTGCTCAGGTTGACAAAGAGCTGCTGACCTCAAGGAACCACCCAACCCAACATCCCCACAGGTTGGGGGTTTTTAAGGGGTGGGTCAAAGTCCCCTACTGCACACGTTTATTACTCCTCTCTCCCTCTTCCTGTGCCTCTCTCCTTTTTGTCAATATTCCCTTTTACTCACCACCTCTCCTTTCTCTTCTTTCTTTTTTTAAATCATTTTTCCCTTTTTCCTCTTCAATCTTCTTATCCTTTTAGTCCTATACCAAATGGACTAATCAAAATCTTAGGTCAGAGGTATGGTAACTTAAAGAGCAAAAGGAAGGGAAAGGAAAATTAGGGCAAGGAAACAGGTAAAAGAAAAACTCGTGAGGAAGAAACAGCAAAAAACTCCTGGCAACATGAAAAACCAGTCCAGAGTAATCCCCCCACTCCCCAAAGAGACCATGAGGTGGCTACTGCAGAGGAGTCCACCTATAAAGAAATGTTAGAAATGGCAGAAGGGGAATTTAAAATGTGTATGATGAAAATAATGAAGGAAATTGCTGACAAAGTGGAAAATAACCAAAAGGAAATCCAAAAACAGAATCAAATAAGAGATGAATGATATGAAGAATATAGAAAGAATATAGCAGAGTTGAAGGAATTGAAGCCAGTCAATTAGGAAACTTAAATATGCAGTAGAAAGTATCAATAACACATTAGACCTTGCAGAAGAAAGAATCTCAGAGGTAGAGGACAAAGCTCTTGAGATAACTCAGATAGTTAAAGAGGCAGAAAAAAAGAGAAAGAAAGCAGAACATTCACTGACATTCACTGAATTATGGGACTTTATGAAGCATACAAACATACAAATTACAGGTATCTGCAGGAAACACACCTAGCCTCAAAAGACAAATTAAAACTCAGAGTTAAGGGTTGAAAGAAAATTTTTCAGGCAAACGGAATTCAGAAGAAAACAGGGGTTGCAATCTTATTTTCAGATACATGTGGATTTAAAGCAACTAAAGTCAAAAAAGATAAAGATGGACACTTTATATTGGTCAAGGAAAAAATACAACAAGAAGACATTTCAATTCTAAATGTTTATGCACCCAACTTAAATACTCCCAGATTTTTGAAACAGGCCTTAATTAGTCTGAGTAATATGATATCCTATAATACCATAACATCAGGGGACTTATTTTTTTTTTTATTAAATCATAGCTGCGTACATTAGTGCAATCAAGGGGTATAATGTGCTGGTTTCATATACAATCTGAAATGTTTTTATCAAACTGTTTAACATAGCCTTCATGGCATTTTCTTAGTTATAATAACAGGGGACTTTAACACTCCTGTCACAGAGCTGTACAGATCCTCTAAACAGAAATTAAACAAACATAAGGGACTTAAACAAGACCCTAGGACAACTGTGCTTGATAGATGTATATAGAACACTCCATCCCAAAGCTAAAGAATATACATTCCTCTCATCAGCCCATGGAACATTTTCCAAATTTGATCAGATCCTAGGACACAAAACAGACCTCAGCAGAATCAGAAGAATTGAAATTTTACCTTGTATCTTCTCAGACCACAAGGCACTAAAGGTGGAAATCAACTTCAACAAAATCGTTCAACTCCACACAAAGGCATGGAAATTAAACAACCTTATATATGCTGAATGATAGTTGGGTGTAGGAAGAAATAAAAGAGGAAATTATTAACTTCCTTGAACATAATAACAATGAAGACACAAGCTACCAAAACCTGTGAGATACTGCAAAAGCAGTACTGAGAGGAAAATCTATCACTTTAGTGCCTACATTCGAAAAATAGAAAGACAGAGCATCAACGAACTTACAAGCCACCTTAGGGAACTGGAAAACGAAGAACAATCTAAGACTAAACCCAACAGAAGGCAAGAAATATCCAAAATTAAATCAGAGGTTAATGAAGTTGAAAACAAAGGAATCATTCAGAAAACTAATGAAACAAGGAGTTGTTTTTTTGAAAAAATAAATAAAATAGATAAACCTTTGGCCAGACTGACTAGAAATAGAAAAGTAAAATTTCTAGTAATCTCAATCAGAAATGATCAAGGGGAAATAATAACAGATGCCACTGAGATACAAAAGATTATCTCTGAATACTACCAGAAACTCTATGCCCAGAAATTTGACAATGTGAAGGAAATGGATCAATACTTGCAATCACACCCTCTCCCTAGACTTAGCCAGGAAGAAATAGATCTTCTAAACAGACCAATTTCAAGTACTGAGAACGAAGAAATAATAAAAAATCTCCCAACAAAATAATCTCCCTGGGTGGAGGAGGGAAGAGAGGTTGGGCAAATGGTACAAAGTTACAATTAAATAGGAGGAATACATTCTCGTGTTCTCCTGCACAGTGGGGTGATTATGGTTAAAATATCTCAAAGAAAGGCTTTTGCATGTTCTTACCACAAAGAAATAAGTGCATGAGGCAATGGGTACACTAACTACCTTGATTCAATCCTTGTATAACAGAGAAATGTACTGAAAAATCAAACTTTGACTCTTAGTTATGTGCAATTATAATGTGCCAATTAAAAAATTAACTAAAAAATTAAAAATATGCCTTATATAAATAAAAACATGACATAGTGTAACACTTTTATTTGCTGTCAGTGGCTTATATTTTCCCCACTCCTGATAATAAATTTTATTTCAAGAAATTGTCCAACAGCTCTAATTTAAAATAGAAACTAAATATTGAAATAAATTAATACATGAGTTAATGCCTCATTTAGGATTTTCTACATATATATTTAAATTCTTCACATGGGAATTGTACTAGGGTACTGTTAAAATTCATTTCTTTAACAGATTTTTATTGAGACCTACCAACTATATGGACTGCTCTCTGCTAAATACTAACAACACAAAGGAAGCAGTTCACTATTTTTGTTAATCTTATGGTTTACTGGGGGAGATAAATATTGATGAATCACATTTGATCCTCATTATTTGCAGATTCCATATCTGAAAATTCACTTACTTATTTTTGTTACCATTTCCAGACATGTTCAGAATGGCAAAAGTTTGAGTTGCTTGATGCTTATATTTCCAGATGAGGCAATGCTCTGCCTCCTTGGTCGATCTGTCATACTGTAAACAAATATTCTTTTCATGGTTTACTAGTGCCAAATTTATCTCATTTTCATGATAAACAAATGTGTTTTTTAGAAGCACTGCTGATAATAGTAATAATCATCAAGATTGTGGCTAGAAGCAGCCTGAACAGGCCACTCTCACAGACAGGACTGAAAGTAGTGAGTAAATATCCAACTTCAGATTGATCATTTAAAACAGAGCATCATGAATCAGAAGAGAGGTGACAGGAGGCACCCAAAGTGAAAGAGGTGACCTGCTCTGTGGTTTGGAGGGAAGACAACCCACATGAAGGAAAGACATAGAGGGGAGAATCCAGGGACTCCACACTCCCCCATGATTATCCAACCTGTAGGAAGGATGCTCTACTGCATAAGGCTGCAGGACTGAGGTTAGGGATCTTTTTAGAGACTGTGCAGAGGCATCACTCCAGAAAGAGAGCACAGCAATGACCCACTGTATACCCTGGGTGCTGTGGCTGGTGCCATTTTAAAGTCTAGACCCAGAACGCTCCATCTACCTGGGGGTCAGACTTGTTGCTCATGCCTCTTCATCACCCCTGCCAGTCTGGGGTACCAGGTAGGAGGAGGGAAGTTGGGCATTCTAGTGAGTCCTGTGGGGGAGGTGCCATACACCACCAGTGCAGCTGGGGGACCTGGGAGGTCTGACAGTCCCTGAAGTCTGTCAATGTTGGTAGAGTTGCAGCCAATTAAGAATATGGTTGACAAAAGCTGTGGTGAAAAGTTTCAAACTGTGCAGCTCTGAAGCCAGAGCAGGCCGATAATCACCAACACATGAAGGTAGAATTGCACTTAAGCCAGTGCCCAGCCAACAAATGCAGTTGCTTAAGGATCTGAACAGAGTAGTTCTCAAAGCAGAGTGAGCTGACAATCACTTACCAATAGATGTGAGTGGGATTACACTCAAGCCACAGGGACTAACAAATCCTGATGCCCTCAGGTCTGACCTCGACAGCAGTGTAAGATGACAACCACAGCCACCTGCAGGCATGGGTTGCACTCAAAAATGTGAACAGCTGACAGCTCTCAAACCCATGCAGGCCATCAAATGCTGCTGCCAAAAGATGTGAGTGGGGCTACCATCAAGCTGAGTGAGGCAGATCCCAATCTAGTGCAGCCAGATAATCACCACCACTCATGAGCATAGGTGGAGGTTGTGCTCAATCCATTGCTGGCCGACAAATGCTTCTGTCTGCAGATCTGAGTGGAGGAGCTCTCAAGCTGGCTTGGTTTGAGTTACCACTGCTGACAGACTAGGTGAGACATTTACTTACTCTGCAATGTGGGAACCGCCAATGATAACCATAGGGAACAGTGCAGCAGGAGAGCACCAGGGTTAAATACTCATTGTACATCCACACATCTCAAGCCGGGTCAATCCTCCAGACTAGGGCACAAATGCACCCTGCAGGGAGCTTTCCTTCTTTAAACTAAGTAGGAGAGTTCCCAGCAGAGTACAAGTGAACTGCAGACTTATTTGTCTTGAGCTGAGAGAAGACATACCAGAGAAGAAGGAACCAGAATAAGAACTATGGTGACATGAAAAGAGAAGCTGTTTTGACACCTGCAAGAGAACACAACAGATTTCCAACCAAAAACCCTAACCTATAGGAAATTGTAGAAATGTCAGAGATGGGTTTCAGATTATAGAAGGCAAATAAGATAAATGAGATTGAAGAGAAAGTTGAAATCTACCACAAAGAAGCCAAAAATTGTTTTGGGACATTAATTAAAAAAAAAAAAAAAAAAAAAACTTGGCTTGGCGCCTGTGGCTCAATTAGCTAAGGCACCAGCCACATAGAGCTGAGCTGGCAGGTTCAAATCCAGTCCGGGCCACCTAACAACAATGATGGCTGCAACCAAAAAAATGGGCGGGCGCTGTGACGGGTGTTGTGGCAGGCGCCTGCAGTCCCAGCTACTTGTGAGGCAGAGGCAGGAGACTCGCTTGAACCCAGCAATTGGAGGTAGTTGTGAGCAGTGATGCCACAGCATTCTGTCCAGGGTGACAGCTTGAGGCTCTGTCTCAAAACAAAACAAAACAAAACTTGTTAAAGAGCTAGACAACATAAGAAAAGATAGAATTTATAGAAACAAGAGTTATTCAAGGAATTTCAAAGTACAACAGAAAGCCTCAAAAACATGCTAGACCAAGCATAGGAAAGAATTTCAGAGCTTAAAGACAAGGCTTTTTGGACTAATCCAGTCAGTCAACGATGCATAAAAAAGAATGAATAGTGACTCAGAGAAGTAGGGAATTATGTAAAGTGGGACAATATAAGAACTTTAGGCATCTTTGAGGGTAAAGAAAAAGCAAAATCATAAAAAGCTTTTAAGCTTTTTAATTATTAAGGAAAACTTCCCTGGTATCACCAGAAATTCAGATATCCAGGCCCTAGATGACCACTTCATACCAGGAAGATTCAAAGTAGTAAACAGAACATCTCCAAGACACATAGCCATCAGCCTGGCCACAATCAAAATGATGGAGAAAATTGTACAAGCTGTAAGATGAAAAAAACAGCCAACCTACAAAGGAAAACTCATCTAACAAACCACAGACTTCTCAGCAGAGACCTTTTAAGCCAGGAGGGATTGGGGCCTATTTTTAGTCTTAAACAGAACAATTGCCAGTCAAGAATTTTGTATCCTACAAAACTGATGGAGAAATAAAGACTTTTCTAGACAAGCAAAAACTAAGAGAATTTGTCACTACTAGACCTGCCTTAAAGGAAATATTCAAAACTGCACTATATATGGAACAATGAATAGATACTCATCAGTGTAAAAAACCACTAAAAATCAAAGCTCACAGCTATAACAAAACAATAGCCCAAGAGAAAAAACAGAACAAAGTATCATCCAAAATAATGAACAGATACATGTCCTACATATAAATACAAATGCTGAATGTGAATGATCTGAGTAGCCTACTCAAAAGGCATAGACTGGCTGAATGTATGAAAAAACATACTCCAAGTAAATGTGTCAGAGAAACAAATCTAAGGACTCAGAAGAACTTGCAGAAACTCAAGGTAAATATATGGAAATAAATATTCCATACAAATATAAACCAAAAATGAGAAGATGTAGCTATTCTTATGTCAGATAAAATAGACAACAAATCAACAATGGTAAGAAAAGAAAAGATAGACATTTTACAAGGGTAAAGAAACAATTCAACAAGAAAATGTACCAATCCTAAATGCAGGGATACCAAAAAAATATATACACAATTTAAGAGATCCTGGTGGAAGAAAAAACAATCATTTTCAAAATGTGTATGAAATGCAGGTATAATGGATGTGCATAACATGTCTGGGTACACTTGACCAGTAATGTTATCTTCAATTCAACTTTAAAAAGTAATACATAGACAACTTCCCTTTAAAAAGTATATACATTTTTTGGGTACCCTCTGTGCATGTGTCCCCAACAAGAGCTCCCAGATTCATAAAGCAAATTCTACTAGAATTATGCAAAGCAATAAATGGTAGCATTGTAATAACTAAGGTGTCCAATACCCATTGACAGAATTGGACAGATCATAGAATGATAAAATCAATAAAGAAAAACTGATCTTAAATAGGACTCTAGAATAAATGGACCTAGCAGGCATTTACAGAACATTCTACCCTAAACTACTGAATATACATTCTTCTCATCAGCACATGGGATATTTTTCAAGATTGATCTTATCTTAAGTCACAAAACAAGTCTCAGAAAATTAAAAAAAAATTAAAATACCATGTTTCTTCTCATACCACAATGGAATAAAACAAGGAATCAATTTCAAAATACAAAGTCATGGAAATAAAATAGCCTGCCGCTGAATGATCCCTAGCTCAAGGATAAAATTTAAATGGGAATCAAAGATTCCTTGAACTGAACAAAAAAGTAGATGCAGCATTCAAAATCTATGAGGTACAGTAAAAGCATTCCTAAGGGGAAAATTCATAGCCTTAAATGCCTACATTAAAAAGATAGAAAGATCACAAATAAATAATTAAAGTAACATACCAAGGAAGTAGACAAAGAAGAGCAAACCAAACCCACAGCAAGCAAGAGAGAAATATTATAACAAAGCTCAGAGTAGAACTAAATGAAATGGAAACCAAAAATATAAATATATAGGACCAACAACAATAAAGAAATTGGTTCTTTGAAAACATAAATAAAATCAATAGATCATTAGTCAGATTAACTAGAATTAGAAGAGAAAAAACCTCAAATAAGTTCAATCAATAATAAAAAAGGAGACATTACAACTGTTATCACAGAAATACAAAGTGTCATCTGTGAATACTACCTAAATCTCTATGTACAAAAACTAGAAAACTGAGAAGAAATAGATAAATTCCTGGAAATACATCACCTCCTAAATCTGTATCAGAAAAAAAATAGAAATTCAGAACAATAATGAGTACTAAGATTAAAGCTGTCATAAAAAAAAGTCTTCTAACCAAAAAAGCCCAGGACCAGATGGATTCAGAGCTGAATTTTACCAGACCTACAAAAAAAGAACTGATACTTATCCTACAAAAAACATTTCACAGCATTGAGAAAAAGGGAGTCCTTCCTAACTCATTCTATGAAGCCTGTATCACCTTGATAACAAAGACAGAAAAGGATACAACAAAAAATGAAAACTACAGACCCAGAACTATTATGCATATCAATGTAAAATCCTCAACACAATACTGGCAAACTGAATTCAACAGCACCTCTAAAAGATACTACAAAATGATCAACTGGAGTTCATTCTAGGTATCCAGAGACAGTTTACCATATGTAAATCAATAAATGTGATTCATTTCATACCAGGCAAAATCAATGATCATATAATTATCTCAACAGATGAAAAAAAAGCATTTGATAAAATCCAGCACCCTTAACTGATAAAAACCCTCAATCAACTAGGCAAAGAAGAAACATATCTCAAAATTATAAAAGCCACATATGACAAATCCACAAACATTGTACTGAAAAGTTGAAATCATTCCTCCTAAAAACTGGAAAAACATAAGGGTGCCCACTGTCACCACTTCTATTAAATATAATATTGGAAGTCCTGCACAGAACAATCTGTCTAGAAAAAGAAATAAAATGTATTCAAATAGGGAAAGAGAAGATCAAACTATTCCCAATCACTGATAATATGATCTTGTATTTAGACGACCCTAAAGACGTCAACAAAAGATTCTCTACAATTGATAAATAAATTCAACAAAGTCTCAGAAATTACCAGAATTTCTACATAGTAGCCATAGTGAAGCTGAAAGTCACATTGAAGACTTAATATCATTTACAATAACTACAAAGAAAATAAGATATTTAGGAATATACTTAACCACAGAGGTGAAAGATATCTTCAAGGCCAACTACCAAAAACTGATGAAAGAAATCATAAATGACACAAGGAAATGGAAAAACATTCCATGCTTATGGATTTGTAGAATCAACATCATTAAAAATCCACACAGCCCCAAATGATTTACATATTCAACACAACCCCCCCCAAAATACTGACATCATATTTATAGATCTAGAAAAAATAATCCCTAGCCTCATTTGGAGCTAAAAAAGCGCCCATATAGCCAAAGCAATCTTAAGCAAAAAGAACAAATCTGTAGGCATCATGAAACCTGACTTCAAATTATACTATAAGGATATAGTTACAAAAATAGCATGGTACTGATATAAAAGTGGAGACAGAGATCAAGGAAATAGAATGGAAAACCCAGAAAGAAAATCATCTACCTACAATCAACTGATCTTTGACAAATACTGGCAAAGCAGACGTCATATACTGAGGAAGGGAAGCCCCATTCAATAAATTGTGCAGGGAAAACTGAATAGCCATAGGAAGAATACTGAAATAGGATGAATATCTTTCCCCATATACAGAAATTAATTCAACATGGATAATAGGTTTCCATGTAAGGCAGGAAAACATAAAAATTCTTGAAAAAAATGTAGGGCAAACTCTTCTAGACATTGGCCTAGGCAAAGAATTTATGACTAAGATCCCAAATACAAATACAGCAACAACAAAAATAAATAAATGGAACTTAATTAAAGTTAAAAGCTAGTTCCCAACAAAGGAAATAACCAACAGTTAAAAAAAAGAGTTGATATTCAATGGGTGAAATATTCACAAACTACATCCAGCTAATATCCAAAACCTTCAAACAACTCAAATAAATCAGTATGAAACAATTCCATGAAAAAGGGGCAAAAGATATGAGATATGAACAGAAATTTGTCAAAGAAGAAAGACAGGTGGCCAAGAAACATATGAAACAATACTCAACACCACTAATCATCAGGGAAGTGCAAATTGAAACCGTAAAGAGATTCCACCTTACCCTGTCAGAATGGCCATTACTAAAAAGTCAAAACAAACCACGAACCAAACAAAACCCTGTAGATTTGGGCACGCATGCAGAGAAATAGGAACACTTATACACTGTTGGGAATGCAGGTTAGTGCAGTTTACTCAAAGAAATAAATGTAGACCTACCATTTGATCCAACAATCCCACTACTGGGAAAGAAGTCATTTTATCAAAAAGACTCCTGCACTGAAATGTTTATTGCAGCACAATTCACAATGGCAAAAAGGTGGAGTCAACCTAAGAATCCATCAGTTCACAACTGAATAAAGAAAATGTGATTTATATATACCATGGAGTACTACACAGCTGTAAAAGGAATGAATTAAGATTTTTGCAACAATTTGGATGGAACTGGAGACCATTACCTTATGTGAAGTATCTAAAGAATCAAAAAACAAATACTACATACACTGTCTAATAATTGGGAGCTAAATGATGGGATACACAGGACTAAGTGATGCAAAGGACATTAGAAACCAAGAAGGGGAAGGTTTAGAGGGGGTGTTAGGTAAAAACTTCAGTTACAGTGAACATTACTCTGGTGATGGACATGGTAAAAGCCCTGATTTTACAGCCTAGGATTCAGGCCTGGACCAAAAGCGTGGATTTCCTGTGGTGGTAGATGTGCTCCACAAGTGCACTGTGGCTTCTACCGACACTGCACTCTTCTTTTAGTTTTGTCTGCATAGATACTCTTGTCTCCCGAGATGAATCCACAAATCTTCCCCTGCATGCCCCCAAGCAACATGATTGAGTCCTATGTGTCTGTGATCCAGGAACAGAGCTCTGTTCTCTGATTTCCCAACTTTAATTCCTGGATGTAATAGGGAGAACTGTGCTTTTCTTGAATTGTGGCAAGTGCAGGGAGACCCTTTGGAGACCCTTCTCCACTTAGACTATTCTCCTCCTCCTTCCATTACCCTAACCACAGTTGCAGACAGCTGTGGCAATACCCATGTGAGTCATCATGGATACTCCAAGGAATGACTGAGCCAGGGCTCTCAGGATGCTGGAATTGGTCAGAGGTACCTCATTTTGTTTGTTTGGAGAGATCATGTGTTCCCGGATACTTTTGATATTTGTGGATGTTCATGACATCAAAGAGTTAGATGTTTATTCTAATTTTCACAGCCTGGGCTTATTTGAACCCATCCTTCTTGAGAAGGCTTTCCAAAAGAATCAAGTATTATATTTTAAGTCTTTGGACCCTTCAGCTGTGTTGGCCCTGAGTGTGTCCCAAGTCAAGTAATGCTGTGACTCTTGTAGACTCTTGGTAGTACTGCCTTGGTGGACATGAATAAGATATGGGAAAATACCCAGATTACCAGGTGAAGCCTCTCACTCTTTTCTTCACTCTTTGTGTTGAGCTGCTCTCGTTGGAGGAGGAGTGACATGGGCACTGCCTTGTGGCTGTCACCATGGACACACCTGAAGTCAGCCCAGTGCAGCCAAAGCCCATAGTGACTGCTGCCTAGCTGCCTATGATGTTTATTCAAAGACAAAGGGCACTTTAATCAACATATGGTGAGTCTTTGCCAGGACTGGGTCCTACCCTCCAGGGTACGGCTAGAAATGCATTTTAGAAACTAAGATCTGAAATCACGAGTTTCCAAAAAAAAAAAAAAAAATGAAATTATCGGTTTCAAGACTGCTTGGTACTTCATTTTACTACAGCTGAGCTGGTACCCAAGTTGCAAGACAGAGTCCTCTGAACCTCCCCCTTTCTTTTCCTCTAGTGTAAGAAGACTCTTCCTGCACTGTACTGCCTGTTGTTGGATGTGGGTGGTACAGGCACTGGCTTGGCTGTAATTACTGATGTCTCACTGGGTCACATGTCCCACAAGTCCACTGGCTCAAAGCCAATATGGCCCCAGGAAATGCTGAAAGACTGTAGCCTTTGTGGCCTGAATACTTTACAAACTTATTCTAAGCCTCAGGTTGCTTTCTGTCAGATAGTGGTAGGGCTAGCCAGAGCTCCAGCTTTAGGGCAGAGGATTTCCCTCTGGTTAGGCTTGCCTAAATGCTCCTTCTACGGATTCAGGCAGAATACTAACCGTGCTGTACTGTGCTCCTCTATGACAGGGTAGCCTTGAGTCCCAGTGCAAAGTCCCTGAATGGCTTTACTGTCCTTCCCCTGGGGCCACAGATTTTCTTTCCACTTGGCACACTGGCATAGGCAATGCAAGACAGTCTCTTCTCCCTGTCTTCAGTGCCTTCTTCCTTGGTGTAATGTTAAAACCAAGTATTGTGATTGCTTGCCTGAGTTTTGATTCTTCTGAAAAACATGGATAGTTGTTGCATTTGGTGTTTGTGTAAGGGGAATGATGATTGGAGGCTTCTATTCTGCCATCATGCTCCCCTTCACTATTCCTCTTTCATTGTATTTTAAGAACACAGATCAAATTCTGTTACAGCAAGTCAATGGGCTTATCTAAATACTTTTTTTAAAAGGCAAAATAAATGTTTTTATTTTTCTTATTTTTAATTGATGTAAAATATAACTTGCTTAAAGTAATTACAGTAATAATGTATTGGTTGGTTATAGCACATGGATAAGAGAAATGAATAAATGCTTTCACTGGCAGTTTGCTTGGCAACATATTCTCTGATTTCCCCTATTTGATTTTCCATAGCGGCCATTCAATACCTTTGCCACGCTTCTTCCCGATTTCCTTCCAGCCTCTTCTTTCTCATTCTTGTCCAATGACCTGGACCTGAGAGGACACCAGATGGGAGTTACCTTAGTTACCTGAACATACACTTGTCCTTTTCCTTTTCCTCTAGAGTCAGAGGATGCCAGGTCCCTCTTCTTATGAATTTGTTGATGCATCCTTAGTCTCCAGAATTTTTCTCCTTATCGTATTCTCCAGCTCTTCTCTCTGACTTATTTACCTTCTCTAACTCTTCTGATCAGTAAAATGGGGACAATAAAAACTAATTTACAAATGAGATCAAGCACAGAACCTACCTAAATGTTAATTTTTATTGTAAAAGACTATGTATCTTTAAGAAATTGTCTTCATCGTCTAGGTGTTTAAATGTGGATAGACTTTACTGACTTCCTTAAAGGGGTCCTGTATATATATATATGTATATGAGTTCTTTATATATATAATATATAAATATATATATGATTTTGGCCTCTGAAATACCTACATAAGCACATAAAAAATAAATTCATAAACATAAAGCAGAGAAGAAAAAGAAAATTAAGTGAGTGCCAAATGGTAAGAGGGAACTGCTGAGAAAGCCATTTAAAAGTTTGTAGAGATTTATTTACTGGATCATCATTTTAGATTCTTTTTACACTCTACTTCCCCTCCCACTCCCGCCCATAAGATGATACTTTCTTCTCCAGAGCTAATCAGAAGAATGTTTGATTTATGAAGATACATATTTTAAAATTGGTAAAAATTGACGTATTGTCTTAGGTTTAAATTAGTAAATTGATATAGCGTTGTGAACGAACCACAGGACATAAAAATGCTTTTGAGCAATATTATGAAGCATTACAGATGCTTTTTCTGGACTAGCTGCTTATTTCCTAAATAGATTTATCTGATAGCTTTTCTCATTTAATAAAAGGATGAATTGGAAAAATATGAACAGATTGTAATAACCAAAAATAAATGAACTTGACAACCCGGAAGAGAAGAAATTGCCAATAGACTAAATAATAATGTAGAATAACTTTGGTATGCACAATTTTTGTATGAGTAAGAAATAAAATTTTTGACATTTAAGTTTAGAACAAGCTGCCTAGAAGTGGATTTAAAAAAATTAACATTTTTAATATACTAAAATATATGTACTAAAAATAATGTTTTCTGTTAATATGTAGTCAAATATATCTTACCTATTAATTTAAAATATCCTTTTTATTGCTTTCTTGCTCTCCATGTTCCTTTCTTTATTCCACTATTTCAAAAATACATAGTATTTTGATGAGGATAACTATGAAGACTATATTCTATCTATTTTCACTTCATATTACTCATAAAAGTGACCATTTAAATCTTTTTCTTGAATGTCTTGATTATAATGATATCTCTGAAAACAGAATCATCATCTTTTTAGAAAACTCCCATTTTCATTTTATGTTTTTTTATTACCTGTTTAATCTCCCGCAAGTTACTTAAATCTCTAAGCCTCAGATGTCTTATGTATAAGAAGAAAACAACAACTCAAAAATGTGATAGTCAAAATGAAATAATGTATCTAACAATGTGTTAAAAACTATAAATTTTATAAACTGTATAAAATAAGATCTTTTATGCATAAGTTTTACATATTATCATTTCCCCACCGTAATCTTCTGGCATGGTATATTACAGCTCTAGGCTCTTGAGCTTTTATTTTTCATTCACATATTTGGCATTGTATAGAAACACCCAATAGCCATAAACCAATTAAGCATGAATCTACTTAAGTGTTTAAGTAAAATTCTTAAAAAGCTGGTCCAGTTTTTCTGTATTTAACAAAAGAAACAAATATACAGAGAAGTAAAGGGAGAAACCCAAGGACAAACAAATAGCTTCTTGTAGGATCAGGATTTAGGGCACAGGTGTTCTGAATCCCTCCTACTGAAAATTATTTTACTACTCCATATTGTCTACCTTTTCATAGGATAGGTACCAAAACTAGTGCCTATTATCATAGTGACTTAATGATTTAGTATTTTATGTACGATTTTCCAAACAACAAACCTTTGTTACATAATTGTGGTTGGGAATGGGCATTTAAAGACCAAGCAAAACTATTGCCCTTCAGCAATCATGATGTAATAGAGAAACAAATATGTATGAAAAGAAATGTAGTTAACTGGGATGTGTGCCTCAGTGGAAATATGTACAAAAGGACCACTGACAATACTGGAAGAGAAAGCAGAGAAGTCATGGTCAAGGTAGATTTCCAAAAAAGGAGATATTTGACTAAGTTTGATGAGGAGTTTTCTGTGTGTGTGTGTGTGTGTGTGTGTGTGTGTGTGTAGGTGGAGTTAAGAGGATTGGATGGAAATGACTGAAAGAGAACAACCCAGATACAAAAGGGTAATGTGCAAAAGTAGAGAGGGATCAGAAAGTCTTGATGTGTTTGTGAAATAGCAGACAGCTTTGTTGTTCTGGGCACATGGCATGAAGAGGGTCAGTAGAGAGGGCTTTGGACATTACAGCAGGTAGAGCAGACTGAGTGACGATACAAGGAGTCAAGAGTGAAGGCTTGCACAGCCATGTGGCACTCATACGGTGAAAGCCAGTGGAAAGCTATGCATGAGTTTGGTGGAGGGTGATTGGCCTCCCTTGTGTATTTTTGTTTGTCTTGTTTTGGTTTTTTAGTTAAAAAAAATCATCCTGGAATAAAATGGAGGAAGAATTATAGGGGTAAAGACTGGAGTGGGAAGGCAAGTTAGGATACTATTAACAGAAATGACAGGGACTTGATCTGAAGCAGTGACAACAGAGATGGGAGAAGAGATGATGAAAATGATAAAGGCAGGTATTGATATCCCTGTGCCTCAGGTGAACAGATTGGAGTGTGGAAAGCTAAGTCATTAGCCCAAGATCACACAGCCAGAAAAGAGAAAAATCAAGATTGAAACATTGGTCTCTATTATTTCCAATGCCAGGGTCACCTTATAATCTCTATTCCCTTGGGAGGGAGGGTGCTAGGTTCACCTAGCATGGGGACCACTGTCTTAATCACTCAAAGGCATTTAATGACTTGGGAGGTGTGGTCAAAGACCACACTATTTCTCATGTGCCCTGTGTCCTGGGTCCTTTTCCTGAGGTCTTAGTTCAGGTATTTTACTTTAGTAATTTTGTTTTCTTTTTTGACAAAATTACTACAGGAGTACATTCTATCTTCTTTTTGAAAATGCTGCTATAAATGATCAAATAGTATCTTTGAACCAATCTGAGTCCCTAAGGGGAAAAAAGAAAATGTACTTTCAAATGCCTGCCTTCATTTTTTAATAGATTAGTCTGCTAGAATTATTTCATTTGTCTAGACTTTCCCCTTTTCCTTCTTTTCCTCCTAATTTTTCTTTCTTTTTTCCTTTTTTTTTCACTCTTTCTCTCTTTTCCTCTTTTTGTTTTACTTTCAAAGTGGTGGGAAGTAATCTATAAAGATAATACAGGTTAAAAATAGTTAATAGAAATTTTAGTAAAACCAAAACCTTGGATAGTACTTGGAATTAAAAAGAAATTTTTTTCATGTAAATGAAATTTAAAATGTACTGCTTAATATTTCTAATCTCTAATAAAATATGTAGATTATGAGTTTTTATTCCCTTTACCTGAATACCAATCTTTAAATAAGAAGATCACACTTAGAACTCATGCAGAGTTCTGTAAAAGTAAAGTAGAACTTTACTTAATTGATAGAAGATCATATCATCAGGAAAAAGTGATAAGCTGACCTCCTTTTCCTGATCTGGCTACCCAGTATTTCTTTTTCTTGCCATATTGTTTTGGCTAGGAATTCCAGTACTGTTGAATAGAGGTGGTGACAGTGGGCACCCTGTCTTATGCCAGGTCTTAAGAGAATGTTTTCAACTTTTCTGCATTCAGAATGATGTTGGCTGTGAGTTTCTCATGTATGGCTTTCATAATTTTAAAGTATGTTCTTTCTACGTCTAGTTTGTTAAGGGTTATTTACCATTAAAGGGTGCTGGGTTGTAGGGGCACCTGTGGTTCAGTGACTAGGGTGCCAGCCCCATATACTGAGGGTGGCGGGTTTGAACCTGGCCCTGGTCAAACTGCAACAAAAACATAGCTGGTTGTTGTGGCTGGCGCCTGTAGTCCCAGCTACTCGGGAGGCTGAGGCAAGAGATACGCGTAAGCCCAAGAGCTGGAGGTTGCTGTGAGCTATGATGCAACAGCACTTTACTGAGGGTGACAAAGTGATACTGTCCTTAAAAAAAAAAAAAAAAAAAAAAAGGGTCCTGGGTTTTGTTGACTTCTTTTTCTACATGTATTGAGATGATCATATGATTTTTGTTTTTTGCTTCTGTTTATGTAGTGAATCACATTTATTGATTTGTGTACGTTGAATCATTCTTGTGTCCCTGGGATGAAATACACTTGATCATGGTGGTTTATTTTTTGAGGTGCTATTGAATTTCATTTGCTGGTATTTTACTGAGGATTTTTACATCTATGTTCATAAGGTATATTGGTCTATAGTTTTCTTTTTTTGTTGTGACCTTTGCTGGCTTTGGTATTAAGGTGATACTTCATTCATAAAAGGAGTTGGGGAGGATTCCCTTCTTTTTAATGTTATGAAATAATTTCTGTACTATGACTACCAGGTGCTTGTAGGTTTGCTAGACTATGGCTGTGAATCTGTCTGATTTGGAGCTTTTTAAGTTGTTGGAAGATATTTTTTTATGGCTTTGATCTTGGTGCTTGTTATTGTTCTGTTCAGGAGTTCTAGTTCCTCCTGACTGAGTGTTGGGAAGTTAAGTATTTTCAAGAATTTGCCTATTTTTCTATGTTTTCTAGTTTTTATGTGTAGAAATTTTCATGGCTTTCGTGGATGATGTTTTGTGTTTCTTTGGTATTAATTATAATAGCTCTTTCATTTCTGATTGAACTTATTTGGGTCCCTTTTCTTATGTTCCTGGGCTATTTAGGAAGAGGTTTATCTATTTTGTCTAGCTTCTCAAAGTGTGGGTTAGTTATTTTGGACAGTGGAATAAAGAATGCTTTTAGGAGATTGTAAAAACAGAGCCAGTGATTATAAGCTGATTGAAAATAATAAATAATACATTTATATTTATTATAAATAAATAATACTTTGTGTCTATATTACTCAGGATTTTCCAGAGAGACAGAACCAAGAGGATATGTGTGTGTGTGTGTGTGTGTGTGTGTGTCTGTGTATATGGAGAGAGAAAGAGGTATTTATTTATTTTAATGAATTGGCTTATGTGACTGTGGATATTTGCTTGTCTCCAAATCTGATGAAGTAGGCTGGCAAGCTAGAGACCCAAGAAAGGGTTTCAGTTTGAATGCAAAGGCAGTCTGTTGAAAAAATTCCTTCTTGCTTGGGGAAGGTCAGTCTTTCTAGTAAGCTCTTCGACTGACTGACTGAGGCCCACCACATTCCAGAGGATAATCTGTTTTAATCAAATTCACTAATTTAAGTGCTAACCTCAGCCAGAAATATCTTTGCAGAAACATCCAGAATATTATTTACCAAATATCTGGGCACTGTAGTCCATCCATGTGGACACATAAAGGTAACTATCACTCTATCACCAAAGAAAGTTTTGAGCATTAAATGATTTGATATATATAAAATACTTAGGACATTGCCTGATATGTAACATTTATTAAATGCTGACTCCTATTAGCATTACTGTTGTTTCCATGCACTCACATTGCTAGAGTATTATTGGAAAAAAATTACTACTCTTTCACAGCTTGTATAAGAAATACTTCTTAAAAGAAGAAATGCTTCTACTGTTCAAATGGTAAGAGACATTTTGAGTGATCATGGAAAACAGCAAACATGGTGTAGAGAAGTGCTTCCTAGCAAATTTTTGGATGTTTTCATTCAAATTGAAATTTTGCATAGAGAAATACACGTATGTATCTATACCAAGGTAAACAGACTGGAATTTTTTTCTTTTACATCGCTTTCCTTGGCACATCTTAGAGATACAATTCTTTACTTTCCAGTGGTTAGAAAAAGCTCAATTCTTCAAAACTGATTAGGAAAAGTGGCTTGATTCCTGTTAAAGAGAAGTTTGTTCTTTCTCTTTCTCTCTTCCTTTTGCTACTTCTGGGAAATCCACATAAAACTGAGCCCTATCTGGTAAGACTTTAGGAAAAACATAGTTATGTTAGTCACACTTAGTTCATTACTACCAACAAACAAAGTTATGAAAAATATTAAGTTCCCAAGTGGATTTGGCTTCCCACCAAATAAATCATTCATGAGTGTGCAAGGTTACAGCTTTGCCTTCCCTCCCTGCACCTACTTCCTGGTAGGGTTCTTAATTGCATGGCTTTTGCTGCTTGTATACTGATCTAACAGCTGGAGCCTAACATTCAGCCATCAGCAGTCTCCTCTCTGACAGTGATGGTGTTCTCCCCTTTTTCATTAATTGTGAATTCTCTCAAAGCTTTTTAAAAAGAAATAAGGACTTGTAAGAAACTCTATACTCAGACACCTTAATAAATCTCTTTTCCTAAAAAACTTTTCTGACTTTCCATTTATTTGAAAACAGTTTGGAATTACTTTCTTTTATTATGAATCCCCTATAGACTTTGAATTGCTTTCTTTCCCCCATGAATCTTATGGGACTGTGTTTCATATGCACACAGCTTTGTTGGTTGAGGTATGAGAAGGCATTATTCTGCTTCTCTTTTGTTCGTGTTCTTTGTTTCATGGTCTTATTAATACGATTAAACTTATGAAGGCCTGTGCTCAATTGCAATTGTAGTGAGCCTGGGTGGAAGCAGGAGACTCAGCATGTCAGTGTTGAGGGTGGAGTAGCTAGTGTTGATCAGCACCAGTTTTAGGTAAATTGGGACAAAGGGATAAGGATGTCTTGGGTACCCATGCCTCAACTCTTGATTCTATGCTCCTCTCCGGTTCACTGCCCCAGCCAATGCTCGTTCACAGCATTAAGACATTTCTATCTCTGAGAAACTAATTCTCATTCAAGATGATCTAACATTACCTCTTAATTTCCTTTATAGATGAGGCTATTTGGTGAGAGCAATATTTCATACAAAGCAGCATCCTTTGTTGCATATCCAACCCCCTGGGATGTATAGGGTGCCTTTTTAATCACAGGATATAGGTAACTATGTACTCAGTTTGCCTGTGAGCCTTTAAAGAAGGTCTCTCAGTGAATCAGACCATGCTGAATCTCTCATTAGTACACTGAATATAAGAGCCCTTGGTTTCCCACCCTGATCCTCCTACCTGGGTTGGTGTTGGCTACTAAGAACTCACAGCTATGGGCTGCTCTTTTCTCTGGAGATTTCCCCTTATCACTGGAAGCCACCTAGCTTTAAAATTCCTGGGTCCTTACTCCTGACCCAGGAGTGGTACGCTGCCATAGCCAATAGCCAATGACTGATCAACAGTGCAGGACTAAATCCCTGCTCCCTGCCAAATCACAGCTGACCCACTTAAAGCAGTGCCACACAGACTCCAGAACTCCTTATGGGTTAGACTGAAGATAGTCTCCAACCGAACCACATCTTTGCCTAGCTTCTCCCTCTCTCTACTTTGCTTCCTCACTACTTTCAGGTTCCTCCTGAAAGCACCCTCTTAGAATCACTTGCCTACAAGTGCCCACCTCAGCTTGCAAAACTAGCATAGGGGACCGCAAGCAGAGGAAGGAGATTTTTTTCCAGGATTTGATATATTTCAAATTTTTTTTAAAAAACATTCAAACACTTATCATGGAGAAAAATCAGAATTTTGACTTTTTGTCAAGTGAGTTTCACATCGTTTTAATTTTAAATAACACCGGGCAGGATACCTAATCTCTTGAGTGCTTAGTTACTCTACGTATCTCAAGCAAGCATTGTGAGTGGGAAAGAATGTCTGTTCCATGCACCAGTTTGTTTACTGTTCGTTCATTGAGAAAAGGTCCAAGTTAGGAGAATCTCAAACCCCCCAGCAGTTCAGCCGAGATGTGGATGAGATCGAGGCTTGGATCAGTGAAAAATTACAGACTGCAAGTGATGAGTCCTACAAGGATCCCACTAACATTCAGAGCAAGCATCAGAAGCACCAGGCTTTCGAAGCAGAGCTGCACGCCATTGACGACCGGATCTGTGGGGTCATTGACATGGCATGCCTCTGTGGTTTCGGGGACTGGAAAACACATACAAATCAGATAATTCAGAAATGCAAGTATGCACAAATTTCATAACTATGAATGATCTTCCAAAAGAAGTGCATCTAGGGCAGTGCCTATGGCTCAAAGGAGTAGGGCGCCATCCCCATATTCTGGAGGTGGCAGTTTCAAGCCCAGCCCCAGCCAAAAACAGCAAAAAAAAAAAAAAAAAGAAGAAGAGCATCAGTGAGTTGTTGCTAGGTGACAATTCCACATCCATTGAAGGCATTTTGCACTTGGCCACTCCAGGAGAAAACTCTAGTCCAGGGTGGTAGGTGTGGCATCTTCTACATATTAAAAGAGGATCCAGGATCCAGCCAAAGCTGTGAGCATATTTTGATGGGTGTCCTTTCTTAAAAACTTACCTCAAGTGCAGGAAAGAAAGTTTATTCTCCAATGGCAGTAGAATTCTAATTGACCATGGAACTGTTCAAATTAGGAAATCCTCTTCAGTTTTGTACAGCCCAGAGCCATGTCTGTCTACACTCATATCTCATATGTAAGGCCCCTACTCTCATCTGTGCAGTGCGTACTCACTATTTTACACCTGCCTTGTTCTCCTGCATATTCTATGATTCTGCATTGATTGATGGGCTTTAAACCCTGTCTCAGGGCCACCTCTGAACCTTCTCATGTGGCCTTGGAATTTGGATTCACTTGGTTTGATTCCCTGTTCCTTCTCTACCTGTTCCTCTTCCCTGGCTCCTCAATGAGTAACATATTCCAGGGTGAGTGCACCAGCAATGCCTCATTCTCAGGCATACCACTTCCTCACAGACAAGGTCTTCAATGCATTCTTAAAATAGAATAAAATAAATAAAGCACAAGAGAAGACACCAATTAAGTGGGAGGCTTTTCACTGCCCAGATTCCAAATAGATTAAGCCCTTAAATTCTCCCACCTTTGCTTCAGGTACTGTGAGATCCCTGGGATGAACTGTGAGATGCTTTCTTGAACTTCTTGATTGACTTCATCCATCAACTGAATGTTTTTTATCAAGGGAACACTAGCTTAAAAAAATGCCCTCTGTCCATGTTAGTATTATTAGAGCTCTGAGAATAGGTCAAAATTCTTGCACAGGTAGGTATTATTTATATTCTGCAAATGAAGAAATGTTAGTTTAGGGAGGTTTTAAGTGACAAATCTGAATACAAACCTGTATGTGCCTGACTGCCAAGTCTTTCACTTATCGCCCCCATTTTTAACTGTCCTCTGACTACTCACCTTAGCCCAACAACTTCCATTTGCATAACAATCTTGGTGGCTTAAAATATTTATCATCTCACAGTTTCCATGGGTCAGGAGACTGGCCATAGCTTAGCGGTCCCCTTTGCTCAGATTCTCGAAATCTGCAATCAAGGTGTGAACTGGGATTTGTTTCTTTCTGGAGCCTGGTGTCCTCTTGCAAGCCATTCAAATAATTAATTTCCTTGCACCTGTGTGGCTGAGAGCCCTGGCTTCTTACTGACTGTCAGCTGTGATCCTCCCATATGGTTCTTTAATTGTTTACAACCTAGAAGCCACTGGCTTTTCAAAGGGTAGAGGAGTGCCCCTTTCCAAGGTGCTTTGATGGAGTTGCATCTATAACCTAATCAAAGACACAATGTCCTGCTGTCTTTGGCACAGGGCCTGCCTGCACTCAAGGGGTGGAGATCACACAGGCGAGTGGATTATTGCCAGTCACCTTAGGGTGTCTCTGCCACACCCCCTTAGCAAAGTTCCCACAGGGCTGCAGATGAAGGTTAGAAAAACAGTGCAGAGCACAATAGACAAAGCTCTTACTGCAGTTGTTAGTTCCAGCTGCCAGTTTCTTCCCCATCTATAAAGTAGGGAGGATGTTATTTATCTATTTTTCTGGGGCAGAGTGACAATTTGGCCATAAAATGCTTTGACACCCAGAATGAAAAGCTCTTTTTAAAGCCAAAGTATGGTGTTTTTTTCCCCCCCACAAAGAAAAATATAGAAAAAAGTCATCTGTTGCTAGGGAAACTACAACCTTTCACTATGCTTATTTAGAAAAGAGACATATTCAAGACTCTTCACTGTAGGAAGAGAGTTTGTACTTTATGTGGTGAGAATAAACAAGGAAGAAAAATATCATTCTTCTCAAATAAAAAAGTCCATTATCTTGTGTCTTGCTAAAAATGTTTTATTCTCCAGGGTTCAATTTGAAATTCTCTGTCCCCTCCCCCCAGCCCCGTGCCATTTTTGTCTTGTTTGCACATGAAACTTCTTTTGAGGTCAGCAGATTCTTTGGGTCTGGGCAAAACGTGAGAAGCTGAAGGGACACTGGACACAATAACCAAAACCCCTTCTGGCATGGCCTGGCTAAGAGGCTGTGGGATCCTTCCCTTCTGTCCTCACTGTGTCTGGACACTAAGTCAAGACAGATACTCTTCATACATCAGTAGGCTTCTTCTATTACT
Organism: Perodicticus potto; assembly: GCA_963574655.1. Taxonomy (NCBI): domain Eukaryota; kingdom Metazoa; phylum Chordata; class Mammalia; order Primates; family Lorisidae; genus Perodicticus; species Perodicticus potto. Next base: position 29,879 of record CAUYRH010168445.1, read on the forward strand.
GCTTAAATGACTACGTTTTTGTGCAGATACTGTGGTTTAATTTGTAGTTTGAAAAGGCAATTCTATTTTAGGTGTCTGAAATTTCAGCTAAGATGGCTTGATGCAGTTTGACTCCAAACACTGCTTTCATGAACCCTTTAGTTCCTAGTTCCTCCTTTGTGACTTAGTAGAGTGCTTCCTCTTTCTGGTACGAAGATCACTGCTGCAGCCCTTCAATCTGCTGGACTCAACCACTGTTATCTCCTCAAATCCAGTGGAACTACCATTCAAAAGCTCTTCAGGGATATTTTACTTGTGGAAGTGTGGAGGAGAGACAGGATAGGACAAGGATGAAATAATTATAGAGTTTTCTATAGAAATACCATTATCCAACAATGGTGTTGAGCGGTGTCCGTGAACCCCAATTAGTCTCCTGAAAACCTCCTGTTCTGATTCTGTGAAGGGCATTGCTTAAAGTCTAGAGATGAAGAGAAAATGGATCTGAAAATTGAGGAAAATGTTATTTTGAATCGGCCTTTGTGCCACTGATTCTTCTGCTGTTAGATGTTGGGAAAAAAATCCCAAGTGGATTTTATGTCTTTTATTCCTAGGTAAAAAACTATTTAAGATTGTTCTTCCCTAGCCCAAAAGGACCACAGTCAGTGAGGGGCTGAGGAGAGGGACATAGACTCAAGAATTCTAGTAATCCCAAACCCATCTGCCGAGTAAGCAGGTCATTAAAGAGGGTTGGCATTCAGCGTGAACTATGGATTGTTAACCAATAAAAAGGATAATTATTAGAGGTCTTTTACTTGTCCCAGATGTCCTTTTCACATATATCTTTGCTCTGTGAACCTGGACCTTTGTGACCTGTGCTGATGAGACAATATTTTATTCATTATTGTGGTGCCTACAGTAAAGCTTGTTATTTCGAGTTGTTAACCTCCTTCTTGAAAAAATCTCAAAAGATTGCAGCCATAGATAAAACTGATCTTATGCTGAGAATCACAAATCCAATACAAATAAACATCAGTAAAAATTCAGGTTTTGTTCAATATAAAAAAAGTTAAAATGCAACATTTGCAACAGTGGTATGAATTACTATTTTGCTATAGTTGCGTGTGTGACGCTCAGAGTGGGCTTTATGAATTAGAGTTCTAATTACCATTCAACCTTAACAGAAATTAAACCTATAGCTTTCTATAGAAAAAAGTCATTTTAAACCCTGAATCTGCCCACTGAGGAAGTGTTACATGAGGTCATGAATGTGAATTGCTGGAAACTATGCAGAAAAATTTTATCTAGGGAACATAAAAAGGATAAGGTTGTTAAAAAAGTAAACATGACACCATACTCCCTAATTTGATATTATTATACTAATAATTTAGAAATCAAATATTTTGGTTAGAAGCTGGGAGTGAAAAATGCTAATATTCTTCTAATTATAAGCTATGGGCAGCATAATATGTTCCTAATAGCACCAGACACTTTGTTGGTGTTCAGTAGTAAAAGAAAAAAATTAAAACCACTCAGCTTGACATGCTTGCATACCAATGAGGCAGAGCTGTTTTTAAGCTCTTCTTCAAAAATGAACCTGACAGGCTACTCAAAAAATATTTACTACATTCTCTGCCTCATAGGTGCTGCAGGGAGATAAAAGGCATCAAAAGGGAAATGAAATGGACAGGAAGAGCAAACATAATTGGAGACACTTAACTGTGGTTAGCCTGCTCTGCCTGGATGTAACAGGGTCTAGTGGCTTGCAGTGCTAAATTGACCCATGAGCTTATTCGATTCTATCAACTCACTATTTTACATATATTCACAATTTATATTACCCTCAGGGAGAAGTAATTCCATAAACTAGAAAAGAGAATTGTAGATTTGTTTGAGAAAAATATCTTTAAACATCAAAGCAAGCTTAATGCCAAATTGCAAACAAATTTTTTTTTCTTTTCAAAAATAGTTGGAAGTCAGCATAATCATTTGGTTAACTGCAAATCATTTAATTACCCAGGATCAGGTATCTAGTCATGGTCATGATCTGCAGATTTAGCTGTTACAGGCTTTAAAATTAAATTCAATCAAGGTTTGTGGTCAGCCTATCCTAAAAGTAAATAATCCTCTACTCTTTCTACCTCATCTCATACTGCTGCCTATGAGGTTGCCTTGTAAATATTTTCAATAGAAATTAAGTATTAAAATGGTAGAGAAGTTTCACATATAGGAGATTAGAGAATTTCCTAATCTTTTATATTGGCCAGATAATGTCAAGGGACTTGCTGCTACCCGGGGAGTGATATAATTAGAGATTCCTTATCTCTGCTATATTTTGCTGTGTGAAAGATAAGCAGAGATAACACCAGATCATACTTTTCAAGTCCACATTTCTTTTGTATAATACAAATTTAGACATAACATTTTATCATTGAAAGTCACCCTAGCAATCAACAAATGCTGGATCTAAGACCTAGAGAGGTGAAGCAATTGGCCTAAAGTCATAAAGACAGATAGCGTCAAAGCTGAGACAAAAGGGAAGGTTTTCTGGTTTTTAGCCTAGTGTATTCACAGTGCCCCACCAAGGCATCAGAAGGAGTTTTGATTGTGTCAAGCAGATATAAAATTATTATGCAGTCCATAAGAACAATAAAACACAATTATATTCCAATTCGGGAAGGGAAGACGGGGGAGGGGGAGGACATGTGACAGAGGGAGGGTGGGCAGGAGGTGGGATCTCACCTAATGTGCACATTGTGAGGGTGTCTAACATGCCCACCGGGTGAGGAGCTCTTCTGCAAATGGAACTTTACCCTGCAAGTGAGAACAATGTAACCTAACTATTGTACTCTCATATTAATTTGAATAAAGTTTAAAAATAAAAGAAAATAATATTATTATGAGGTGATTTTCAGGACTCTGTGAATTTTCATAGAACATGTTTTCCAAATGATTTTGGAAGCTTATGGTACCTCCTTCTGCTTTTAGAGAAATGATAATATCCGTATCCTTTATTAACTTCTCCGTGCTTCCACTGTATGAGACAAACAAAGGAGCACAAGCTGTCAGTATCTCCATTTATAAGAAAAATAAAATAGTTTTAAAAGTCTCAGTAGGGAAGTGATAAGTTGAACTAGCACCAGCGTTGTGGCTCCACTTTCTCCACTTAGATGTGTTAATAATTGGTTGCTTATTTCCACAGGCAGAATCTTTCATATTCCTATAGATGCTACACCGTAGTAAAACATTATAAAATTGACCCTGCAGACCCAAGAAGATTAAGCAGTGATTTAAGTTTTCTTTTTCTTTTCTTTTTTTTTTTTTTACTAAGATTAGCATTTTTTTTTTTTGAGACAGAGCCTCAAGCTGGCACCCTGGATAGAGTGCCGTGGCATCACAGCTCACAGCAACCTCCAATTCCTGGGCTAAAGTGAGTCTCTTTCCTCCACCTCCCGAGTAGCTGTGACTGCAGGTGCCTGCCACAACACCCGGCCATTTTTTGGTTGCAGCTGTCATTGTTGTTTGGTGGGCCTGGGCTGGATTCGAACCCACCAGCTCAGGTGTACGTGGCTGGCGCCTTAGCCTGTTGAGCCACAGGAGCCAAGCGTAAGATTAGCATATTTGAAATGCATTTGGTTAGAACTCAGTGTCTCTTCAGTGAATTGTTTTAATAACAAACACACACCAAAATTATGCAGTAGCCCATGGTCACTTGGGGCTAAGTGGATGGCACCAATGCCAATCATTCCAGCCTGTACTTTTCCTTGAAATCACAAACACATCATTTGACAGTTAGAACATGAGTTCATGTTTGCCTTGTCAGATAGACTTCGACCATCTGGCAAATAAAAGTTGGTAGGCAAGAAATAAGTAATATTGGGTAGAACCACTGACTACAGCAGAAGAGCTACCCTAATTCCTTCTTTTCCTTCTCAATCAGTAGTTCTTTTAGGAACTACTTTTTAAGAACGTTACTGTTTGGCCCTGACAGCCTCAGGCCAAGTTGTTTTACCTAAAGATCCCAGCTACTGTCTGACTCAGACTTGTTCAATGTTAGTCACTTGCATGCCCGGTAACCATGAATCTACTCTTATTTATTTACATGACTCTGACTGAAGTTAGGTGCACAGTGAATGAAGTGATATACAGGCATGAAAACCAACGTGCAAAGCCAGTGGTTTGGAAACCACTCCAAACATATGACTATTTACATGTCTCTTTTTAATTTTTTTGATTGCTATTTTTTCCCTTATCACCTCATGATCATATCTATGACACAATATTTGTGGATATTAACCCCGATAAATAAGAATTTTTTTTTGAGACAGAGTTTTACTTTATCACCGTTGGTAGAGTGCCATGGAGTCACAGCTCACAGCAACCTCCAACTCCTGGGCTGAGGTGATTCTCTTGCCCCAGCCTCCTGAGTAGCTGGGACGACAGGCACCCACCATTATGCCTGGCTATTTTTTTGTTGCAGTCTGGCTGGGGGCTGGGTTCAAACCCACTACCCTCAGTATATGGGGCCAGCACCCTACACACTGAGTCACAGGGTTGCCCACCCCCCAATAAACAAGATTTTAAAGAAATAAGTAGAGATTGGTGGACCATCTTCTTAGTTTGGTCACCTTGATGCTGTCACTTGGTCCAATGCAAGAATGTACCTTAGATCTTTAAATTGGGTCTCTGGCTACTACCTCACCTAGATAACAATTTTCTCTGTTTGTTTTGTGATTTGTAAACTTTTACATAAAGGAATAAAGAGCAAATGTTTTAAACCTTGAAGGGCATGTGGTTTCTGTCACTACAGTAACTACTACTGTAGTGCAAAAACAGCCCTTGGCAAACAAACAAATGCAGCCGTGTTCTAGGACAACTTATAAAATTACAGGGCAGGCTGGGTTTGGCCCACAAATTATTGTTATGCTAACTCTAGATTATGGTCAACTATGTGAGGTGAGAAAAATTCTTTAAAATAACTCCTGAGATTTCAAGGTCTTTTTGATGGACTCTTGGGAGAAAGATTCTACAGAATGAGTTCTGCCAAAAAAATAATTTGTAAATTAACTTCATTTATGGTATATATGTATGTATGTTAAGATTAGTTGTTGGAAAGTAAAAGGAAAAATTTCTATTATTCTTTTCATTTAACAAATTATAGGAGAGTCTAAGAGTAATCTCTTACAGAGATTACAACATGAATACAACTGATTTGTCAATGCCAAAATCTAGAAGTGATCAATTTAGATCCCTACAATCTGGAAGTCTACTAAATGGAATGAATTATCCAGCTCATTAATTTAGGAATTGGCTAGTGTTGCAAGAACTTCTCTAGATGTTGAAATTCTCATTTACATGTTGGCCAATAGAAAGATAATTTATCATTTGAATTGACTTCTTAGATATTGAGGAAAAAAAAAAAAAAACCTTAATGGGACTTTCTTTTTATTTTATTTTATTTTATTTTATTTTTTATTTCTTAAATATATGTATTTTATTATTCTTCATTACGTTATTCCCCCCCCCCCACCCCTCCGTGGTAAGACAGAATTGATTTACAGAAAAGAATACAGAAAACACCAAAGCTCCTGGTAGAGGGAGAGATTTCAAGTGGGGAGAGAGATGCTCTCTCCGTTCCTCTCCCGGTCTTTCCCCGTTCCTCTCCCGGTCTTTCCCCGTCTCCTCCTCTAGGCCTCTAGCCTCAGGGTATATATAGGTGTATGGGTTCCCTGGCCAGGAAACAAATGAATACAGTCCCTTCCACCGGGGGCAAGGTGAATGAGTGTATCAATGAATGGACACAGT
>CAUYRH010168447.1:0-10873 GCA_963574655.1 Perodicticus potto
CTTGAAATCTCTCCCACTACCAGGAGCTTTGGTGTTTTCTGTATTCTTTTCTGTAAATCAATTCTGTCTTATCACGGACGGGTGGGGGGGGGGGGAAATAATGTAATGAAGAATAATAAAATACATGTATTTAAAAAAAAACAAAAAAAAAACAAACATAGAAACACTTCTGCTTTCTTCCTTGAGAATAGAGAGAAAAAAAAAAGAGAGAGAGAACAGAATGTATGACCATTTTTGTAAATTTCAAAACCAAGTGTATCTGCACTGAAGGATGAGAATTCAGGCTCGTGGTTATCTCTGGGAAGATGGAGGAAGTGCGATGGGCAAGGAGGCAAGGATGGTGCTAGGGTGCTGACTGTGTTCCTACCTTTACCCAGGATGGTGGTTCGGGGGCAAGCTCACTTTGTCAGAATTCGTTTTTGAGCGGTATATTTATGATTTGTATTTTGGGAAGACTCTGAGTCATCAAGAGAAGGCTAAAAAATATTTAGGCTCCTCTGGAGAATGCAGGAAAGATTGACTAAGATTCTGTCTTAACCTATAATCAAGGCAAGTCTCCTGAGACATGAAGATAGACTTTGACAGTAGAGGTTATTTTATATTGAAATAGTTTACCAAAGGAGGTTATGGAATCTCTGTCCTCAGAAGTCTCTGAAAAATAGCCTTGCTGTAACATCAGTTCTGTTTTGTGATGATGTCTTGCATTAATTGGCCAGATAATGCTTGAGACCTATCTAGCCTACCTTTAATTGATATCTACTTTTATGTCCTGGCAATCAAAAATAAGATAAAACAGGGGTGGCCTCTGTGGCTCATCTAGTAGGGCGCCTGACCCATATACCGAAGGTGGCGGGTTCAAACCTGACCTCAGCCGAACTGCAAAACAGAAAACTAGCAGGCCGTTGTGGCGGGCGCCTGTAGTCCCAGCTACTCAGGAGGCTGAGGCAAGAGAGTCGCCTAAGCCCAGGAGTTGGAGGTTGCTGTGAGCTGTGTGATGATGCCATGGCACTCTACCAAGGGCGATAAAGTGAGACTCTGTCTCTACAAAAAAAAATAATAATAATAATAAGGTAAAACAAAATGTCTTATTTTGATTAGATACTTTCTGCTCTGGAAATCAAAAATAAGACTCAGGCTCAGTGCTTGTAGCTCAAGCGGCTAAGGTGCCAGCCACATACACCAAAGCTGGCATGTTCAAATCCATCCTGGACCTGCCAAACAACAATGACAACTACAACCAAAAAATAGCCGGCGTTGTGGCTGGCGCCTGTCATCCCAGCTACTCGGGAGGCTGAGGCAAGAAAATTGCTTAAGCCCAGGAGTTGGAGGTTGCTGTGAGCTGTGATGCCAGAGAACTCTACCCAGGGTGACAGCTTGAGGCTCTGTCTCAAAAAAATAGAAAAAAAAAAGACTCAGAGATCCTCAAATTCCCATACTTGCCAAATAATATATCATATTAATACATATGTTAATATATTAAAACATACATTTTTAGTTACAGCAAACTTTATTATAATCTAGTACACCATTCATCAAGCTGCATTTCCCTAAGCTCATTTTAACTTTTCCTTTCTTTTATATCATTGCCAATGTATTTTTTTTAATCGCTGCTAATATGCTGACAGTCCTAGACTCTCCTTCCCTTTATTCTTTATGTTTTCCTTTCCCAGGCTCTGTGCATTTAATTCTTTCTCACTTTCTTTCTTCATGTGCTCCAGGATTTCATCACTTTATTGCCTGTTTTTGTATTTCTTTAGCTCTGCTTATATTTCTAAGACCTTTGGTTTCCAGAAATGGCTATAGTATTGTGAAGTCCTAGAAAATGTCCACTTCCTCTTGCAATCTTGTTTGCAGGCAGCAACAATATAGTTCAACAGTGACTCCTCAGATTCCAGGATTATGTCATTAGAACTGAGTCAATTTAGAATTGCCACTGATTTCATAATCTCTGTTTTGCATATAGTCTACTCCCATGGAAATCTTTTTATGAATTTCCAGAACTCCTTCTTATTTCATTACTTGTAGACTATGCCTTTGTATTCTTATGTCTAAAGTTTTATTTCTCTTATAAAAACAAGCAGCAATTTTAAATTTGTTTTGTTCACTGTTCTATTTTCTCTGAGGGTATCAGCATATTGTAAGTACTTAAATGAATATTTTTTTCTAGTTCTCAATTTTTCCAATTGTTTCTTCATTGATTGGCAAATCTTACATCAATTCTTTTATTAATGATGCAATTTGTTTTCACTTAAGGAAAACCAAATTACAAAAAAGAAGAATACATCTTGTTTCTCAGCTACAAAATGCTTTAAATGACTCTTAAAAAAATTATACTGGCAGAAAATAAGGCTAAAGCTTCTAGAACCAGAAAGAATCCACAGAACTTTCTTTGGGAAGGGTAGAATTTAATTGTTGTGGTATGAATCAAATAGGAGTCTAGTAATGACTTCAAGTGGCCAGGCCTGAAGACTTACACCTATAATCCTGGCACCTTTGGGAGGCCAAGGTAGATGGATGGCTTGTGGCCAGAAGTTTGAGACCAGCTTGGGCAACATAGTGAGACTCTGTCTCTTTAAAAGAGTAAAACAAATAAAAACTAGCAAGGCGTGGTGGCTCACACCGGTAGTTCCAGCTACTCTGCCTCTGCGGGCAGAGGCAGAAGATTGCTTGAGCCCAGGAGTTCAAGGCTTCTGTGAGCTATTGTAATGTACCTGATGACACTACTACATTTCAGCCTAGATAGCAGAAGGAGACCTGTTAAAAAAAAAAAGAAAGTAAAAAGAAATAGCTTGGGATAAGGAAAGAGGGAAAAGGGAGGGGGGACTGAAGCAAACCCCAGTATCACAGAAATAATACCTGATCTAAAGTTAGAAGATCTGAATAGAGCCAGTTTTCTCTACTGGTATCTACTCTTCTCCTTAAACTCTTCTGAGGTTCTCAGTGCTTGCAAACTGAAATACAAACATCCACACCAGGAGGAACAGTCTGACTCTAAGGTAGGAGTATTCCTTCCTAACTTAGACGTCTGGCATAGACAAGATATGCAGTTGCCCTAAGGTACCCTGACTCCATGCCCTCCCACACCCTGGACCTCCTTTTTATACCCGCCCTTTCTCCAAGGGAGTAAAAGGATAATGTGCCTGTGACTATGCCAGCATTTTCCTGCAATTGCTCCCTCCCTTATCTTTGTGATTCTGGCAATATACACAGAATAGCAGTCAAAAAATGTTTATTGGATAAATAGCAAACATTAGTGTGAGCTGAGACTGTGGAGATACTATTATAGTGAAGATGAGAAGAATTGTTCAGAGGTGCTCGTCCCGAGGGAGACATGTGGGCAGGTCATAACGGCTGGCTTCTGGTGGCTCGGTGAATGTCAGATGAATTGTTACATTTTTATTCATGGATGAGTGCCACAACCTCATATTGGCCTCCACAAATCTAAAAATCTTTAATTTTGGAAGAATAAAATGATTTCTGCATAAGATAGAGAGTAATTTAGCTATACTTTAACTTTGTTTATATTCTATTTGCCCAAAAATCCTCTTAATAAAAAAACAGGCTCATTTAGTTTGCTCTTTACTTTGAGCAGAATAGTGCTCTATCAAAACTGAGCGAATACAATTCTGGTTTTGAACAAAAATCACGTTCATACTTTTTGATTACTCGGAGCTTGTACTTAAACTACTTATAATTCAGGCCTTTGCTTCTCTTCTTATTCCTTCTGATGTCCAATTTTTCACCTTTTAAGCATTCTGTCTCATTCACAGATGGTAGAGAGAATGAAGAAAGAAAATAGATTAATCTTTATAAACATTTTTAGAGTTGGAATTTTTTACTGGAAGTTTCCCTAAATTCCTGTGATTCCCTAAAGATTTTAAAATCAGAGGCATATTTATACACTTCTGAGAATCAGGTCCTTTTATAGAGAAGATATATTATTCTCCATTATGTCCAAATTTTGTTTATATAGAAAAATATTTACAGAGCATTGAAATGAAATTGCCTGTATTATTGACTTGTTTTTTTCTGGGGTTTGTTGTTGCTACTGTTATTCTAGTTTGTGGACAGTTAACAGTGACTAAAAAGGAAGAACACTCATGAATTTTGTCTTAAATCTTTCAACAACTTGAAACAATTTATACCAAAAACCTACTCTGGGGTGGCGCCTGTGGCTCAGTGAGTAGGGCACCAGCCCTATATGCCAGAGGTGGTGGGTTCAAACCCAGCCTGGGCTAAAAACTGGGGGGGGAAAAAAAAACCTACTGTCACTGACAAGTGTGTTGAAATTTTAAATATTTGATGCACATTTGCTTCTGAGCTAACCCAGGCTTTCTCTCTAAAGCATTATTTTTTATTGTTTTTTTTTAATTGGGATATACATGTAGTTATTGAACTTGGTAAGGTTGGTTAGTTGGGAGCATGAATGACACATAACTAAAGTGCTGGTTCCATGTATTCATTGCTAAAGATGAAATTTAGGGTAGGGTGAGGAGCAGATATTTACATTGCACTATATATATTTTTAAGGTTATGAAATTATAGTAATGAAAACAGTATAAAACGAGTATTGGATTATCAAACAGATCAGTAATACAGAAAAATAGCTTAACAATAGACATTATATTACAAAAGTCTAGCAAAATGAAGAAATTAAAATTCAATAGTAATTGGATCTTCATGCCAAAAATGAATCTTGGTCTGTGCCTTATACCTTATACAAAAAATAACTCTACATCATAGACCCAAATGTAAAATGTAGTACTTCATAGACCTAAATGTAAAACAGAAAACTATAAAATTTTAGGAGAAAAATGTTTGAGTTATGTAAAGAATTTTTAGAGATCAGCTCAGCGCCTGTGGCTCAACAGGCTAAGGCTCCAACCACGTATACCTGAGTTGGCGGGTTCGAATCCAGCCCGGGCCCGCCAAACAACAATGATGGCTGCAACCAAAAAATGGCTGGGCGTTGTGGCAGGCGCCTGGAGTCCCAGCTACTTGAGAGGCGGAGGCAGGAAACTCACTTGAGCCCAGGAATTGGAGGTTGCTGTGAGCTGTGATGCCACAGCACTCTATCCAGGGTCAGCTTGAGGCTCTGTCTCAAAAAAAAAAAAGAATTCTTAGATATGATACCAAAAGCATGATTCTTTCAAAAAATTATTAAATTGGACTTCATAATTAAAAGCTTATATTCTGAAATAATGCTAGATCTAAAGTTAGAAGATCTGAATAGATCCAGTTTTCTCTACTTGTATTCAATTATTCTTATCTTCATTGTAATAGTCACAGACTGGGATAAAATACTTGAAAATCATGTATTTGCATGCAAAATATATAAGTAACTCTCAAAAATTATCAGAAAAAGAATAACCAATACTCCTTAAAATATAGGGCAAAAAATTGTGGAAGGATATTTCCCAAGATGTTTGGATGGCAGCCACATAGAATGATGTTCAACATCAATTCTGTAGACTAATGCAAGGGAAATGCAAATTAAAACCCCAGTAAGGTACCACTACATGCCTGTTATAATGGCTATGTTATTTTTCTAGTGGATAGTACAAAATGCAAGGATGCGAAGCAACTGGGTCTATCATTCATTGTAAGAATAAAAATTAGTAAAACCAGGCGGCGCCTGTGGCTCGGTGAATAGGGCACCGGCCCCATATACCAAGGGTAGCAGGTTCAAGCTCGGCCCCAGCCAAACTGCAACAAAAAATAGACAGGTGTTGTGGCAGGCACCTGTAGTCCCAGCTACTCAGGCCGCTGAGGCAAGAGAATCATCTATGCCCATGAGATGGAGGTTGCTGTGAGCTGTGACGCCACTCACTCTACCAAGGGCAGCAAAATGAAACTCTTGTCTCTAAAAAAAAAATTAGTTAAATCATTGTGGGAAACATTTTGTTAATGCCTTACAAAGTTTAATGTGCACTTATAATTTGACTCGGAAATCCCACTTCTGTGTATTTACCCAAGTGAAATTAAAGAACCATATTCATCGGGAGGCTGAGACAAGAGTATCACCTAAGCCCAAGAGCTGGAGGTTGCTGTAAGATATGATGCAATGGCATAAAAAAAAAAAGGAAACCAATATTCATATAAACTTCTGTTTGCTAATGTTTATAGCATCTTTCTTTGTAATGACCAAAAACTGGAAACAAGTCAAATGTCCTTCCACTGGGGCATAGACAAATTGTGGTATATCCATGGAATACTACTGGACAATAAAAAGGAAAGAAATATTGACATATTCACATGGCTAATTCTCACATGCATTCTGTGAACTGAAAGAAGCTAAATTTAAGGCTCGGCGCCTGTGGCTCAAAGGGCTAAGACGCCAGCCACATACACCTGAACTGGCAGGTTCGAATCCAGCCTGAGCCGCCAAACAACAATGACGGCTTCAAGCAAAAAAAAAATGGCCGGGTTTTGTGGTGGGCGCCTGTAGTCCCGGCTACTTCGGAGGGGGAGGCAGGAGACTCCCTTGAGCCCAGGAAGTGGAGGTTGCTATGAGCTGTGATGCCACGGCACTCTATCCAGGGTGACAGCTTGAGACTCTGTCTCAAAAAAAAAAAAAGAAGCTACATTTAAAAGTCTACATGCTCTATTAGTCTATTTATATGACATCCTGGAAGAGGGAAAACTATAGCAAAAGAGAATAATCAGGGCTTGTCGGGGATTAAGAGGTGGTGAATCATACGTATATTCAGGCAAAACTTGAGCATGAATATCCATGAGCAGCAGCATTCATGATAGCCAAAAAGAGAAATGTCCATCAACTGATGAATGGACACATGTGGATCTAGTATAGCCATGCAACGAAATATTATTTGGTAATAAAATGAAAAAAGTACTGACACATGCCACGACATGGGTAAACCTTGAAAATATTGTGGTAAGTGAAAGAAGCCAGTCACAAAAGAATATGTAACGTGTGATTACTTTTTCAGGTAAATGTATACAGGTAGAAGAATAGTAGTTGCCTTGAGCTGGGAAAATAGGGAGTAGCTGGTGGCATTTCATTTGGGGTCATGAAATGTTCTAAAATTAATTATGGTGATAACTGCACAACTCCTTGAATATTCTAAAAAAAATCACTGGATTGGGTGGTGCCTGTGGCTCAGTGAGTAGGGCGCCGGCCCCATATACCAAGGGTAGCGGGTTCAAACCCAGCCCCAGCCAAACTGCAATTAAAAAAAAAAAAAATAGCCCAGCGTTGTGGCGGACACCTATAGACCCAGCTACTGGGGAGGCTGAGGCAGGAGAATCACTTAAGCCCAAGAGCTGGAGGTTGCTGTGAGCTGTGATGCCACAGCGCTCTACCAAGGGCAATAAGACTCTGTCTTTAAAAACAAAATAATTTTTTAAAAAATTGGATTATACATTTTAAGGGAATGAATTGCCTGGTGTGTGGATTACATCTCAAGAAAAGGTATTAGCTAGGTGCCTGTGGCTCAAGCGCCTAAAGTACAGGCACATACACCTAAGCTGGTGGGTTCAAATCCAGCCCAGGCCCACCAAAAAACAATGACGGCTGCAACCAAAAAATAGCCCGGTGTTGCGGCAGGCGCCTGTAGTCCCAGCTACTTGGGAGGTGCAGGCAGGAGAATGGCTTAAGCCCAGGAGTTGGAGGTTGCTGTGAGCTGTGATCTCTACCCAGGGTGACACCTTGAGGCTCTGTCTCAAAAAAAAAAAAAGTATCACAAGGGCAGCGCCTATGGCACAGTGGGTAGGGCGCCGGCCCCATATACCGAGGGTGGCGGATTCAAACCTGGCCTCTGCCAAATTGCAACAAAAAATATCTGGGCGTTGTGGCGGGAGCCTGTAGTCCATCGCTGAAGCCCAAGAGTTGGAGGTTGCTGTGAGCTGTGTGATGCCAAAGCACTCTACCGAGGGCTATGATAGAGTGAGACTCTGTCTCTACAAAAAAAGAAAAAGAAGAAAAGAAGAAGAAGGAGAGATTTATTAAGACTCTGGACACTTGGGGTGGTGCCTGTGGCTCAAAGGAGTAGGGCGCCAGCCCCATATGCCGGAGGTGGAGGGTTCAAACCCCGCCCTGGCCAAGAAGTGCGAGGAAAACAAAAAGGAGACTGTGGAGTAGAGATACCTTTCTTTTTTTTTTTTTTTTTTTTTTTGAGTAGCCGGGCGTTGTGGCAAGTGCCTGTAGTCCACCTAAGCCCACGAGTTGGAGAATTGGAGATTGCTGTGAGCTTGTGATGCCAACTCCTGGACTCAACAGAAGTTGGAGGTTGCTGTGGCATCACAAGTTCACAGCAACCTCCAACTCCTGGGCTTAGGCGATTCTCTTGCCTCAGCCTCCCATGTAGCTGGGACTATAGGCGCCTGCCACAATGCCCAGCTATTTTTTTGTTGGAGTTTGGACCCGGCTGGGTTTGAACCTGCCACCCTCAGTATATGGGGCCAGTGCCCTACCCACTGAGCCACAGGCACCACCCTGGGAGAGCTTTCTAAAATGACAAAGATGAATGCTAAATGGTCAATGAAATCATTCATATATTTGGCTATATAAACGTAGAAATCTGGGGCGGCACCTATGGCTCAAAGGAGTGGGGTGCCGGCCCCATATGCCAGAGGTGGTGGGTTCAAACCCAGCCCCAGCCAAAAACCACAAGAAAAAAAAAAAACAAAAAACCACACACACACAAAAACGTGGAAATCTGAATAGCAGAAAACCCCCAAATTAAACAAACTGGAAAAATATGTATTTTCAACAAATATGACAAGAAAGTATCTTTACTATGTAAAGAGCTTATACAAATCAATAAAGAAATAACTTAAGCCTAAATTGATAAACAAAACATACACAGTAATCCCTATTTAATTTTGTATTATTTCTGTTTTCTTCTGCTCTGGCTACCACATTACATCCCTACAGTTTGAACATTGGATAAGGAAAAATGTAATCTACTTACTCTTATTTCAGAAAATATGCTTGAGTCTTCTTCCCACCTTAACCATAGAGTTATGGATTTTCTGTGCAAAATTCTTAATGATGAGGTTTTTTTGGGTTTTTTTGAGACAGAGCCTCAAGCTGTTGCCCTGGGTAGAGTACTGTAGCATCACAGCTCACAGCAACCTCCAACTCCTGGGCTCAAGGGATTCTCCTGCCTCTGCCTCCCAAGTAGCTGGACTACAGGCACCCGCCACAACGCCCAGCTACTTTTTGGTTGCAGCGATCATTGTTGTTTGGCAGGCTCAGGCTAGATTCAAACCGGCCAGCTCAGGAGTATGTGGCTGTCGCCTTAGCCGCTTGAGCCACAGGCACCGAGCCAATGAGGAGATTTTTTATTTCATTACTAACCTGTGTCAAGCACACAGCAGGTAAGGCTAAGGCCAACCCCAATGCCTGCCAGATTTAACTGTAAAGACACAATGAGCCCTTTCTAACTGTACACCAGTTATTGCTTATATACACAGCAAAGTCAGAATAGCAAAGGCTCCAGTTTCCCTGGGCCCTTGTTTCACACATGAAAAAGAATGACACTGAACAAAAGGCAGAATGATTGCAAAGTCAATTGTGTTATACTCTGTTGCCACAGAAGGAATTCTAGATTGCAATGAAGCATTTCTATAGCCATCGACTCTGTCTAAAGGGGCTGAAGCAGAAAGCCTCGCATCTCATCTGGACCTGGGAGGCCTTGAGAAACTCTCTCATGTCAGTTTCCTTGATGGACAGGGAATTGGGTGAGAAATATAGTAAAGCAGTGGTTCTCAACCTGTGGAATGTAACCCCTTTGGGGGTTGAATGACCCTTTCACAAGGGTCGCCTAAGACCATCCTGCATATCAGATATTTACATTACAATTCATAACAGTAGCAAAATTACAGTTAAGAAATAGCAACGAAAATAATTTTATGGTTGGGGGTCACCATAACACGAGGAACTGTATTAAAGGGTCGCAGCATTAGGAAGGTTGAGAACCACTATTAGAGGCTCATCACAAGCCTCCCATACTCTTTGCTCCATGAAGGCCATAAGGAGATTCGCCAAAGGCTTACGTCAGATTGCAGTTCCAGCCTTTCCTGCCTGTCTATGTGGATGTTTCCAAGGTGCAAGGTCATCAGGATAGAGCTGTCCCCTACAACTCGCTGGCTATCTTCCTCATCTGCAGAGTCCCTCACATCTTATCCTTCATTTCCCCCCTTTCCTATTTGTAAAGTAAAGCTGTGTGAACCATCTGCGTAGAACTCCAGGCCTGTTCTCTTAATTAAATACCTTTTCCAAAATTATCTAATGCTTTCCACTGTGCTACTAGAAATAAGAAGAAAAAAGTATGAGTATTGCTGTATAATAAAGCACCCCAAATTACTTGCTTCAAACAGTTTATTATTATTTCCCACAAATCTGTGAGTTGGCTGGGTGCTTCCCTGCTGTTTTTGCCTTGGCATACAGCTGGGAGGTCCAGGATGGCCTCAGGCATGTGTTTGACAGTGGTGATGGCTTTTGGTTGGGGCATGTTGGTTTTCCTCTGTGTATCCTCTCATCTTCAGAAAACTAGACTGGCTCCCTTACATGTCAGTGTCAGAGCAGCATTCCCAGAGGACAAAGGCAGAAGCCACAAAGCCTTTTAAGGTCTAGCTCAGAAGTCACACAATTTCATTTCTACCACATTCTTTTTGTTAAAGCATGTGAGAAGGACAGCCCTGATTCAAAGTATGAACTCCTTCTCTTGATAAGAACGTAAGAATAGGCTTGGCGCCTGTGGCTCAATGGGCTATTTCAACAAATATGACAAGAAAGTGTCTTTACTATGTAAAGAGCTTATACAAGCTTTACTATGTAAAGAGGGTACACCTGAGCTGGCAGGTTCGAATCCAGCCCGGGGCCGCCAAACAACAATGACGGCTGCAA
>CAUYRH010168448.1:0-11858 GCA_963574655.1 Perodicticus potto
TTTCCATTTACTTAAGTCTAACTAAATAACTTAGTGAGTGCATATATCTTAACAACTTAGCATTGCTAGTTGTTTGAAAAAAATAATAAATTGAAAGGATAATGTTTTTATATCATTCTTAAATAACCACAATCCCTAGTAGGATGTATGTGCCTGTTGGACACTGCATATCTTCTCAACCTTGGAATCAACTTGGACGCCACAACCCTCATTTTCTCTTCCACATTTATTTTCTTGTGGTATTTCCTTTTTATCACAGGAACTGTTGAAGACCTAGCTTTGCAAAGATATGAATGAAATATAGCATGCTCTCCTATTGAATGTGAATTACCTCAAGCTAGTTTGTGCAGTGTTGGACAGATGTTTTTCTCTCAAAAAAATGTAAAATATTCTGCAGCATCCTGTGGGGTCTTGGTGCAACTTGAGAACCGTAGAAAATAATGACTGTAGTTATTTGTAAAAACTTATGTTTCTTTTAAAAATTTTTTTAGGTAAAAGATTATAGTTTAAGAAATAGATACTGTCTTTATTTTATTTTATTTTTGAGACAGAGTCTTACTATATTGTCCTTGGTAGAGTGCCGTGGCATCTCAGCTCACAGCAGCCTCCAACCCTTGGGCTTAAGCGATTCTCTTGCCTCAGCCTACCAAGTAGCTGGGACTATAGGTGCTCACCACAACGCCTGGATATTTTTTTTGTTGTCGTTGTAGTTGTCATTGTTGATTAGCCGGTCTGGACTGGGTTTGAACCCGCCAGCCCTGGTGTATGTAGCCAGTGCCCTAACCACTGAACTACGGGCCCCAAGCCTAGATACAATCTTTAAATTGGCAACATTTAGAAAAATTAGACTTTATATTAAAGGCTTTTTACTATGTTAAATATTGATTTGGTAGAGTATCAGAGTAAAAAAGGGCATTTGAAGAAATATCTCCTCAGTTCCTTTTCCTCTATGATCCAGTTTCTTCTTTCCCTGGAAGCAACCAATATTACCAGTTTCATATATTTCTTTTTTTTTTTTTTTTGAGACAGAGTCTTACTTTGTTGCCCTCGGTAGAGTGTTGTGGCATTACAGCTGACAGCAACCTCAAACTTTTGGGTTCAAGCGATTCTCTTGCCTCAGCCTCCTAAGTAGCTGGGACTACAGGTGCCCAACACAACGCCTGGCTATTTTTAGAGACAGGGTCTCACTCTTGCTCAGGCTGGTCTTGAACCTGTTAGCTCAGGCAGTCCACCTGCTTTGGGTGGTAGGATTATAGGTGTGAGCCACTGCTCGCAGTCCCTGTGGATCTTTTTTAAAAAAATGCATTTTTTGGGCGATGCCTGTGGCTCAGTGAGTGGGGCACTGGCCCCATATACCAAGGGTGACGGGTTTACACCCAGCCCCAGCCAAACTGCAAGAAAAAAATAGCCAGGCCTTGTGGCGGGCGCCTGTAGTCCCAGCTATTCGGGAGGCTGAGGCAAGAGAATTGCCTAAGCCCAGGAGTTGGAGGTTGCTATGAGCTGTGACACCACTGCACTCTACCAAGAGTGATAAAGTGAGACTCTGTTGCTTAAAAAAAAAAAAATGCAATTGGCTCGGCGCCTGTGGCCCAATAGGCTAAGGTGCCAGCCATGTACACCTGAGCTGGCGGGTTCGAATCCAGCCCGGGCCTGCCAAACAACAATGACGGGTGCAACCAAAAAATGGCTGGACGTTGTGGTGGGCACCTGTAGTCTCAGCTACTTGGGAGGCGGAGGCAGGAAACTCGCTTGAGCCCAGGAATTGGAGGTTGCTGTGATGCCACGGCACTCTATCCAGGGTGACAGCTTGAGGCTCTGTCTCAAAAAAAAAAAAAAATGCAATTTTTTTTGCCTCAAGCTGTCACCCTGGGTATAGTGCCTTGGCGTCACAGCTCACGGCAACCTCCAACTCGTGGGCTCAAGCGATTCTCCTGACTCAGCCTCCCAAGTAGCTGGGACTACAGGCGCCTGCCACAATGCTTGGCTATTTTTTGGTTGTAGCCGTCATTGTTGTTTGGTGGGCCCGGACTGGATTCGAACCAGGTGTATATGGTTGGCGGCTTAGCCATTTGAGCCACAGGTGCCGAGCCAAAAATGCATTTTTTAAAAGTATAAAAGTAGCAAAATCAAATTACAGGTAATCTGGAAAAAAGAATCATACTATTTTACCATCTCTCTGCACACAGCTACGTTTTAATTTGTTTCCATTTTTTTTTCTATGCATTTTTCTGTGGTTATAATCATGGAATATATAACCTTTTTTCTCTCTTTGAAATGTAAAAAAAGTAATAAGGTTGTGGCTGGTGGCTAACACCTGTGATCCTAGCACTCTTGAGAGGGCGAGGCGGGAGGATCCCTTGAGCTCAGGAGTTGGAGACCAGCTCGAGCAAGAGTGAGGTCCTGTTTCTACTAAAAATAGAAAAATTAGCTGGGCCTGGTGGTGCACACCTGTAGTCCCAGTCCTTCAGGAGGCTGAGGCAGGAGGATTGCTTGAGATTGCTGTGAGCACTCTAGACCTGATGACAGAGAGAGATGCTATTTCAAAAAAAAAAAAGTAATATGTCTTTGACAGATTATCTATAGCATGCATATAAGTTGCAGAGTACAATAATAACACTAACACCTATGAATCCACCACCAGACTGAGAATTAAAACACTACTAAAACTACTTCATGTTCCCACCTGGGTTCCTTCCCTGTCTCATTCCCCTGTCAACTCCTCAAATAACTACTCTTGTGATTTTTAGGCCTGTTAAATCCCTTTAAACTGAAAAACAAAAGTTCCTAAACAATATCTTTTGTTTGTGGTCTTTATAAAAATGACATTAAATTGTATTTAATGTTCCATGGCTTGCTTTTTTTTTTTTTTTCACTTAGCGTGTTAACAAGATTCATTCATATTGTTACATGGATAGCATGTAATTTTCACTGTTGCCTTGCATTGTGTGTATAACACAGATGATTTAGTCCTTTTCCTATTGAATATTTGTAAACATTGTTTACAGTGTTTTGCTTTTGTGTACTATGACTCTTGTAGCACATTTGTCAGAGTTTCTGTGAATTACCACTGAGTGGAATTTCTGGGCCATAGAGTATGCACATATTTACCTATACCAAATAATGGCAGATTTTTTTTTTCAAAACAGGTGTCTCAATTATATTCTTCCATTAGCAATGTATAAGAATTACTTTTGGCTTGGAGCCTGTAGCTCAAGTGGCTAGGGCGCCAGGCACATACACTGGAGCTGGCGGGTTTGAATTCAGCCCGACCCGCTGAACAACAATGACAACTACAAACAAAAAATGGCCGGGCATTGTGAGAAGTATCTGTAGTCCCAGCTACTTGGGAGGCTGAGGCAAGAGAATTGCTTAAGCCCAAGAGTCGGTGGTTGCTGTGAGCTATGACGCCATGGCACTCTACCCAGGGCGAAAGCTTGAGACTCTGTCTCAAAAAAAGAAAAAAAGAATTGGGCGGCACCTGTGGCTCATGGAGTAGGGCGCTGGGCCCCATATACTGAAGGTGGAGGGTTCAAACCCGGCTTCGGCCAAACTGCAAAAACAAAAAAACATCCGGGCGTTGTGGCGGGCGCCTGTAGTCCCAGCTACTCGGGAGGCTGAGGCAAGAGAATCGCCTAAGCCCAGGAGTTGGAGGTTGCTGTGAGCTATGTGACACCACGGCACTCTACCGAGGGCGATAAAGTGAGACTGTCCAAAAAAAAGAAAAGAATTGCTTTTGATTAATATCCTTGCCAGCACTGGTACTGTCAGACTTTTTATTTTGGACCAGTTATTGGGCATAAAATGATATTACATTTATGGCCTACACAAGCTTTTTAGAAAAACTTTAAATTGAGGAATAGCCTAAAATATATACAGTAAAATGTGATAATTTTATGCATACGCTTTTGGAATCTAGCTTTTTTTCTTAGCCTTTTTAGGAGTCTTTTTTCATCTTGCTTTGCATTTTTCTTTCTTTCTTTCTTTATTTTTTTTATGAGACAGAGTCTCACTTTGTCCCCCTGGGTAGAGTGCTGTGGCATCACAGTT
The DNA here is from genome assembly GCA_963574655.1 of Perodicticus potto. Taxonomy (NCBI): domain Eukaryota; kingdom Metazoa; phylum Chordata; class Mammalia; order Primates; family Lorisidae; genus Perodicticus; species Perodicticus potto. The sequence goes on from CAUYRH010168448.1 coordinate 4,048, forward strand.
CACAGCAACCTCCTGGGCTTAGGTGATTCTCTTGTCTTAGCCTCCTGAGTAGCTGGGACTGCAAGCACCTGCCACAACATCTGGCTATTTTTTTTTTTTTTTTGAGACAGAGCCTCAAGCTGTCACCCTCGATAGAGGGCCGTGGCATCACAGCTCACAGCAACCTCCCATTCCTGGGCTCAAGCGAGTCTCCTGCCTCTGCCTCCCAAGTAGCTGGGATCACAGGCGCCTGCCACAATGCCCGGCTATTTTTGGGTTGCAGCCATCATTGTTGTTTGGTGGGCCTGGGCTAGATTCGAACCCACCAGCTCAGGTGTACGTGGCTGGTGCTCTAGCCCATTGAGCCACAGGCGCCGAGCCATACCTGGCTACTTTTTGTTGCAGTTTGGCCAGGGCTGGGTTTGAACCCGCCACCTTTGGTTTATGTGGCTGGCGCCCTACCCACTGAGCAACAGGCGCTGCCCATTTTTTTTCTTTTAATTATTTTTTCAATTTTTTTTTTTTTTTAAAGTCAGAGCCTTAAGCTGTTATTCTGGATAGAGTGCTGTGGCATCACAGCTCACAACAACCTTTAATTCCTGGGCTCAAGCGAGTCTCCTGCCTCCGCCTCCCAAGTAGCTGGGACTGCAGGCGCCCGCCACAACGCTTGGCCATTTTTTGGTTGCAGCCGTCGTGGTTTGGCGGCCCGGGCTGGATTCGAACCCGCGAGCTCAGGTGTACATGGCTGGCACCTTAGCCTGTTGAGCCACAGGCGCCGAGCCGAGAATTTTTTTTTTAAGACTAGTCAAGTGCAGTAGTGAGAAGGGGGTAAAGAGTAGAACAAGGAGTTCAATGTATAACTGACCGTGAACAGTCAAGTGAGATAACTCACTACCTTCAGACCAGCCTTGCTTAGCATTTTTCATAGCTATCCTGTGTACTAGCTGTATAACCTTCTGAGTTCGTTTATTTAACACTTTTATTGTTTTTTAAGTTTAAAAATAGGAAATTTAAATTGCTTCTAGTTTTTCATTTTTATGACTAATGCTTCCATGAATATCTTCACAGAAGTGAATTTTTACACTTTTTGGTTATATTATGATTGATTCCTATAAATAATATTGTTTATTCAAAGCGATGAATATTTTGTGACTGTCAGTGTAACTCTTCTAAGTGTTATCTGTTTAGAATTGTTACATACAGGGCAGTGCCTGTGGCTCAGCGAGTAGGGTGCCGGCCCCATATACTGAAGGTGGCGGGTTCAAACCCAGCCTCGGCCGAACTGCAAAAACAAAAAAATAGCCGGGTGTTGTGGCAGGTGCCTGTGGTCCCAGCTACTCGGGAGGCTGAGGCAAGAGAATCGCCTAAGCCCAGGAGTTGGAGGTTGCTGTGAGCTGTGTGATGCCACAGCATTCTACTGAGGTTATGTGATAAAGTGAGAGTCTGTCTATAAAAAAAAAAAAAAAAAAAGAATCATTACATACATTTAAAACAATTGTTTTTACATATGTGGTTTAAATGGTAGTAAGTTCTAATATTGTGGTAAATCATTTGGGTTAGGAAATGAGATAACTTAATGCATTATTGAATAAATGTGTCTAACTTCCTGGGTTAAGCACAGTTTAAAGATAAATATAAATTTTGCTTTATGGAATTATGTAAGACAAGTAGGAGGTTGAAGGAATGACTTTCTGTGTTGAGCATTGCTAAGTATGGGGACTTTGAAGAAAAGCTGATCTTCTCAAGAGTCTGTAATCCCAGCTGTTTGACTTACTTAGATTTGTACAGAGAGCTAAAGACTTACTTTTATTTGCTGATAAGATTAAAAGGCTATTTTGTTTCAAATTCCTTTCTTTTAGGTGGCGCCTGTAGCTTAGTGGATAGGGTGCTGACCATATATACCCAAGCTGGCGGTTTTGAACCCGGCCAGGGCCTGCTGAACAACAGTGAAAACTGTAAACAAAAATATCCAGGTGCCGTGGTGGGTGCCTGAATTCCCAGCTACTTGGGAGACTCTGTCTCAAAACCTCACCCCCCAAAAAAAACAAAAAAACTATTATATTGGTGATAGATGTATTTGACCTGTAGCTGGATTTTTATTTCTTTTAAATTTTTTGCCATGGGTTATAGGTACCATAGCTGGACTTTCTTTCTTTTTTTTTTTTTTTTGAGATAGAGTCTCAAGCTCTCGCCCTTGGTAGAGAGCCCTGGTGTCATATCTCACAGCAACCTCAAACTCTTGGGCTTAAGCGATTCTCTTGCCTCAGCCTCCCAGTAGCTGGGACTACAGGCGCCCTCCACAATGCCTGCCTGTTTTTTGGTTGCAGTTGTCATTGTTTTTTAGCCAGGGCTGGGATTGAACCTGCCACCCATGGTGTACGTGGCTGGTGCCCTGCCGACTGAGCTACACACGCTGCCCATAGCTGCATTTTTATTCCTACATTTTCTCATGTCTGTAAATAATGATGCAGTGGGACTTTAAATTTCTTCTTAATCTTGATGTTTAAAATTATAAGAGTATTAGTTGGATCAGATTTCATTTGGCCAGATATAAATTATTTCCTTTCTGTTTTACACCAAAAGTCTGATGTAAAGTTTTTATGTCTTCCATTTACATGTATCATGTGATATTTGTTAGACATCTTTATTTATTGGGCAACTGATATTGGTTGCAAAGTAATAATACAACTTACAAATCTTGGGACAAAAATCTGGAATCTAGGTTTTGCCACCATAAGCTATGTGACCAGTGACAAGTTATTTTTCTTACTGTTCTTCTGTTAACTCAGTTATAGTAGGACTATAGAGATAGCAAAAATAAGTATGCTGTACATTTGGTGATACTAATTTATATTAATGATGCTTTGGAGTTTTGAAAATGCTTTCATATATATTATTTTGATCCTTACATCAGTCTTTTTTTTTTTCATTTCTTTGGTTATTTATGAATGATGGATATGTCATGCCATCTGCTTGGTGCCTGGAATAGAGTACAAAATAAGAAAGACAAGGCCATTGCCCTCGTGGAATTTATATTTTAGTGGGAGGATACAAACCAGAAGGAAAAAGGATAATTAGTTATGATGATACCTAACGGGGTAGTGGTAGGTAGGTGTGTTTCTTTCATTTTTTACGTGGGAAAATACTGCTAACTCTTAACTCCGGTTGACTGACTTATTATTCAGTGTTTTTCCCATTAACATATAACTGAAGGCATGTTAAAAATACAAGAGCTGAGGTTGGGCACAGTGGCTCACACCTGTAATCCTAGCACTCTGTGAGGCCGTGGCAGCTGGATTGTCTGAGCTCACAGGTTTAAGACCAGTCTGAGTCAGAGCGAGACCTTGTCTTTAAAAATAACCGGGCATTGTGGGGGCGCCCATAGTCCCAGCTACTCAGGAGGCTCAGGCAAGAGAAGTGCTTGAGCCCAAGAGTTTGAGGTTTGCTGTGAGCTATGACACCATAGCACTCTACCCAGGGCAACAAAGTGAGACTCTGCCCTCCAACAACAACAAAAAATACACACACACACACGCACACGCACACGCACTAGCTATCCAGGATGCCATCAAGTGTTATAGTATTTTTCAATCTGTAAGTTAACATACTGAACTTTAAAAAATAGAGTTGTTGGCTCGGCACCTGTAGCACAGTGGTTACGGTGCCAGCCTGGATCAGCTACACAGCAATGACAACTGCAACAAAAAAATTCCCAGGCTCTGTGGCAGTCCCAGCTACTTGGGAGGCTGAGGCAAGAGAATTGCTTATGTCCAGAAGTTTGAGGTTGATGTGAGCTATGATGCCATGCCACTCTACCAAGGGCAACATAGTGAGACTCTGCCTCAAAAAAAAAAAAAAAAAAAGTTGTCTGTATAGGAAAAAAAGACTGAAAGGATATGCTATTGATGTGATAATAATTATATCTATTACATATTCACCTCCAAGTATTTTAGGTATGTTTTCTCATTTAATCCTCTTTGAGGTAGGGCTTGTTATTATTCCTGATTTACAAATAAGTAAACTGAGTCAGAGAGAACATAACTAAGATCACCAAGATAATTAAGTGGCTAGAGTGGGGATTCAAACTCAGGTAGTCAAGGCTGGCATTGTGGTTCTCACCTGTAATTGTAGCACTGTGGGAGACCAAAGCAGGAGGATAGCATGAGCTCAGGATTTGGAGACAAGCCTGAGCAAGAGTGAATCCCTGTTTCTACTAAAAATAAAAAAATTAGCTGGCTGAGCAAGATGGCTCACGCCTGTAATCCTAGCACTCTGGGATCCTAGCACTCTGATGCTTTGGAGTTTTGAAAATGCTTTCATATATATTATCTTGATCCTTATATCAGTCTTTTTTTTTTTTCATTTCTTTGGTTATTTATGAATGATGGATATGTCATGCCATCTGCTTGGTGCCTGGAATAGAGTACAAAATAAGAAAGGGAGGTACCTCTGGGAGGTCTAGGCGGGTGGATTGCTTGAGCTTACCAGTTCAAGACCAGCCTGAGCAACAGCGAGACCCCGTCTGTAAAAAATAGCCAGGTGTTGTGGTGGGTGCCTGTAGTCCCAGCTACTTGGGAGGCTGAGGCAAATGAATTGCTTGAACCTAAGAGTTTGAGGTTGTGTGAACTGTGACACCACGGCACTCTATCCAGGGTGACAAAGTGAAAAAAAAAGAAAAAGAATTGTATACCATCTTATAACACAATCATAATCAGGGTTTGGAACAACAGAATTGCTTGAGTCCAAGAGTCGAGATGGCTGTGAGCTATGGCACTCAGCCCCAAGGCATTGACTGAGTGAGGCTCTGTCCGAAACAAAAAAAGAACAGAAAAAACTAAGTCAGGCATCAGAGTTCAGACTCTTCACTCTATGCTAAAATGCCAAAATGGTAACAGTATTTATCTCTGTAGGTGAGATTATAGGTGATTTCAGTTTTCTACTACTTGTGTGTCTTTCTCCTCTAAATTTTCGAAAGTAAAAATGAATTAATTTGTAATTTTCAAATTTACTTAAAAGTAAGGGAAACAGACTAGGTATGAGTTGGTATTTAATATTGACAAACCAGGTACAGTTAGAAAATGGAAACAGTATTTTTTAAATTCTCTAACTTACGTACTTAACAACTCAAAGAAATATCTTTTTATATTGTAGAGTTATATTTTTCTATTTTTAGAAAACAGCAGAAATTTAGACAATTTTTATTTGTCAACTAAGAAAACAAAAAATACCTTTTTTTTTTTGGAAACAGAGTCTCACCATGTTGCCCTCAGTAGAGTGCCGTGGTGTCACAGCTTACAGCAACCTCAAACTCTTGGGCTTAAGTGATTCTCCTGCCTCAGCCTCCCAAGAAGCTGGGACTACAGTGCCTGCCACAACTCGTGGCTATTTTTTTGTTGCAATTGTTTAGCTGGTCTGGGCTGGGTTTGAACCCGCCACCGTCAGCATATGTGGCCCCACCGTAACCACTGTGCTATGGGCACCGAGCCAAGTAATACTTTTTCTATAGGAGATAGAAAAATATGAATAAGCAAAAGGGTAGAAAGTTTAAAGTATCGGTCTTATTCTCACTTTTGTAATCTATTTTTCTACTAATCACTATATGAGAAACATTTTCTAAGTCATTAAATAACATTTTGAATAATTGTGTAATATTTCATTATATTAGTACATTGTATTTTTGTTAGCTTTATTGTGGTATGACTTACATAAAATGAAATCATCCAATTTTAATTGCACAATTCAGTGAATTTTCATAATTATATGCTGTCTTGTAACACAATCACAATCAATGGTTAGAGCATTTCTGTCATTCCTGAGAGTTTTCTCATGTACCTGTGCAATTAGTTCCTTTGCCCTAATTCCCTGTACCCTAGCAGCCATTGGACTGCTTTTTATCACTGTAATTTTGTCTTTTTAGAAGAATTCTGTAAGTGAAATCATATAATACATAGTCATTTGTGTCTGGCTTCTTACATATAATAGCACTTTTGAGATTTATCCATGTTGCAAGAATCAGCAGTTTATTTTTATTGCTGTGTAGTGTTCCATTGTTTGAATATAACACAATTTATTCACTTGCCCACTTGATGGACGTTTGGGTGGTTTCCAGTTTGAGGCTGTTATAAATAAAACATTCTTCAAGTCTTTATATAGATATTTTTGTTTCTCTTGAGTAAATCCCTAGGAGAGGAATTAGAGTAATATGGTAACTGTATGTTTAACATTGTAAAAAACTATCTTTAGGAAAAAAAAAAAAAACAACTATCTTTAGGGCAGCGCCTGTGGCTCAGTGAGTAGGGTGCCGGCCCTATATACTGAGGTTGGTGGGTTCAAACCCAGCCCCGGCCAAACTGCAACAACAACCAAAAAAAGCTGGGCATTGTGGCGGGCACCTGTAGTCCCAGCTACTCAGGTGGCTGAGGCAAGAGAATCGCCTGAACCCAAGAGCTGGAGGTTGCTGTGAGCTGTAACGCCATGGCACCGTACCAAGGGTGACAAAGTGAGACTCTGTCTCTAAAAAAAAAAAAACAACTATCTTTAAAATTGTTTTTGTGGGGCTTGGCACCTAAGGCTCAACGGGCTAAGGCGCCAACCACATACACCTGAGCTGGCGGGTTCGAATCCAGCCCAGGCCCGCCAAACAACAATGACGGCTGCAACCAAAAAATGGCCGGGCGTTGTGACGGGCACCTGTAGTCCCAGCTACTTGGGAGGTGGAGACAGGCAGGAGACTTGCTTGAGCCCAGGAATTGGAGGTTGCTGTGAGCTGTGCTGCCACAGCACTCTATCCAGGGTGACAGCTTGAGGCTCTGTCTCAAAAAAAAAAAAAAATTGTTTCTGTGGGCAGCGCCTGTGGCTCAAAGGAGTAGGGCGCCAGCCCCATATACTGGTGGCGGGTGATGGGTTCAAACCCAGCCCTGGACAAAAACTGCAAAAAAATAAATAAATAAACAATAAAATAAAATTGTTTTTGCTACTTTTGGTTACTACATATTTGGTTTTCCTATAGTTTTTAGAGTCAGCTTCTTAATTTTTATAATAGAATCTGCTATAGATTTGGTTGGGATTGTATTGGATCTGTATATCAATTTGTGGAGATTTGACATCTTAATAATATTGAGTCTTTGGATCCTTGACTATGGTATATCTTTCCACTTAAATAGGCCTTTGGCTGAGTGTAATGGCTCATACCTATAATCTCAGCCCTTTGGGAGGCTGAGGTGGGAGGATTGCATGAGGCCAGGAGTTTGAGATCAGCCTGGACAGCATAGTGAGGCCCTATCTCTAAAAAACAAAATTAGCTGAGTGTGGTGGTACAGGCCTATAGTCCTAGCTACTCAAGAGTCTGAGGTAGGAGAATCTCTTGAGCCCAGGAGTTTGAGGTTGCAGTGAGCTATGACGGTGCTATTGTACTTCAACCTGGACAATAGAGTAAGATCCTGTCTCCAAAAAAAAAAGAAAGAAAAGAAAAAAGTAAATAGGTTTTTAATTTCTCTTAGCAGTTTGTAGTTTTGGGTATACCACTTTTATGCCTCTTTTGTTAAATTTATTTGTTAAGTATTTCAGATTTTTGGTGCTATTATAAATGATAACAGTTTTTCAAGAATTTCAACATCCAGTTGTATGTTGAAAGTATAAGAAATACAATTATCTTGTTTCTTTTTTTCTTTTTTTTCCCCCAATTTTTTTTTAATAATTTTATTAAATCATAATTGTGTACATTGGTGCAATTATAGGGCAGAATGTGCTTCATATACAATCAGAAACATTTTGATCGTACTGTGAGAGATAGCCCTCATAGAATTATCTTGTTTCTTGACCTGTTGACCTTG
>CAUYRH010168451.1:0-18428 GCA_963574655.1 Perodicticus potto
ATGACTTCATACTGAGCCTCAGAGTCAAAGCATTCTATATTTCTTTAATTGTTATTAAAGCTTTGTGTTTTTCCGTGTGTTGATTAGTTACCTAAATTTTCTGGCATACACTGTATTTTCTCTTCTCTGATCACTTACTAACTTGAAACAGCATACTGAGCTTGGATATTTTATAACCAGGCTGCACATAAGTGGAGAGTTAACTTTTTATTTATCTTTATTTCACATCTACACATCTTTGTGTTTTATCATGCATATGATTTTGGAAGAGGTTTACAATTTTTTAAAACATATTCAAACCCTTCCATCTTTTTTTTTTTTTGAAACAGAGTCTCACTATGTCACCCTCGGTAGAGTGCTGTGGCATCACAGCTCACAGCAACCTCAAACTCTTGGGCTTAAGCGATTCTCTTTGCTTCAGCCTCCCAAGTAGCTGGGACTACAGATGCCTGACACAATGCCCGGGTATTTTTTTTTTTTTTAACTGTAGTTGTCATTGTTGTTTGTCAGGCCTGGGCTGGGTTTGAACTGGCCAGCCCCGGGTTTGTGGCAGGCGCCCTAGCTGCTGAGCTACAGGCGCCGAGCCCAAACCCCTCCATCTTATCTCCAATGAGATGTTTCTATTTTTAAAATCAGAATTACTTCCTTTACACCAATGAGAAAAAAATGCTATTCTGTTTTCTTCTGGCATGGTAAAATAAATCTGAAAAAGAAAAATCAAAAAGTTTGTTTTTTGAGTGGCACCTGTGGCTCAAAGGAGTAGGATGCTGGCCCCATATACTGGAGGTGGTGGGTTCAAACACAGCTCCGGCCAAAAACTGCAAAAATAAATAAATAAATAAAATAAAGTTTTTTCATCATCACACAAGCAATACCTGTTCATTATAGAAAGAAAAAATAAAAATAAGCAAAAATAAGGAGAAAAAAGTCACTTGCAATCCTGACACTCAGACAGCTCTGGTAATTTTTTTGGAGGTATTTTCAGACCTTCCTCAATGTTTCTATACAAGTTAAGAAATTGTTTCAGAAAAGTTCTGAGGCTCAATGGCACAGGGTGGTGGGTTTCGTTAGTAATAATGTATCATATATTGAAAATTGCCAAGAGAGCAGATGGTGAATGTTCCAACCACAAAAGGAAAGAAGGTGGTTCTGTGAGGTAATGGACATGTTAGATTGATTCTTGTGCCCTTTTCACAAGGTACATGAACATTAAAACATCAGGCTGTATACAATAAATATGTACAGTTTTCATTTTTGAATTATGTCTCAATTAAGCCAGAACAGTTCTAAGTAAACGTGTTAAAGAATATGGTAATATTATTATGATAATAATTTTGAATTATGCTTTATTTTTAAGTTAATCTGGAATTTTCTGGTATTTGACGGGTGCTGAGCTCTCTCTGAGAGGCTGGCCCTCTACTTGTTAGTTTATCTGAGCTCAAATCATCTCCCTATCAAGGGATATTGTCCTTGCTGCCAATCCAGTTAAAGGCGGGGACTCCAGAGGACAGAGAAGAGCCTGGCGCTCCGTGACACGTCGGAGGGGTATGTGCCCTGTTATTTTATTGATTTGCTGTGTTTTAAGTTTCTATGATGGTTTGAATGTGCTTCTGGTGGACTTTTCTGCTTTCAAATCCTAAACCACACAATTTAGTGACTGTGGCTTGTAATGTTCGGAAGGCTATTGATGTAAACTAGATGAGGCCGACCTCTTTCTCCTGAGGGGGGACGGTCCAAGACCCCCAGTGGAGGGAGGCTGGAAACCACGGCGAGTGCTGAATTCTATATATACGTTAGGTTTCTTCCTACACATACAGCCCTATGGTGAAGTTTAGTTTGCAAATTGGCACAGTAAGAGATTAGCAGCAATAATAATAAAACGGAAGAATGATAATATACTATAATAAAAGTTATGTGCATGTGGGCTCCCTCTCAAGTGCCTTCATATTTTCAGATCTCGGTTGATTGTGGGTAACTGAAGCCAAGGAAAGCAAACTTTGGATAAAGGGGACTGCCGTGTTGTCACCTCGACAGGCAACATGCTCCCACACGCACAGGTGCGCACACATGTCAACAGGCACCGTACGTGCGCGGGCACATACTATCCTCCCCCTTTAGGGACTTTCTTCTTACTTCTCCAAGAGAAATTTTAGACTTTCACAATCAATTGATCACATTCCCTAGAGTACAAACAAACAAAAAAATCTTTTGGCCTTTGCTAAATTCGGTGGTTTGCAGAAAAAAAAAGAAAGCCCTGATTTGTAGCATTTGCTGATTTCTGTGCTGTAAATCCTGTGACCCATTTCAAGCTACCTGTGATTTCACAAACGGTTTGCAATTTTTCGGAACATTCAACAGTCATGTCTTAGCAGCTGCCAGGGGCCGACGGCACATCCTCATGCTCCTTCCTAACAGGACACAGGGTGACGTTCGGTATGTTATTTCTCTTCCTTCATTTCTTCTATCAGAGTCTCCAAAGGGCCTTTGAATACACGTTTTGTGTCCCTGAGTAAATGGACAGTTATTTGACTTTTTTCTCGCTCTCGAGGTCTTTTTGATTTTACATGACTTTCCTAGTTGCATGATAGTCTTAGAAGACAGAGTTGGTTAAATTGTTTTCCTACGTGCTGTATCTTCTGGAAATAATTTTCGAGTGCTTTGGGTTGCTTTCCTGGGTTTATAATCATGACCGCAACAGAACTGATATTTCCACGTCTTCTACAGCTGCATGTTGTTTCTTTTTCTTACTTGACAGCTGTCGCCAGCGGTTCTCGCCTTGTGTTAGAACAGGAGTGGTAACTGGACAAAGGGCAGCTTGTCAGACGATCTAGGTTTTAACACTAACAATTTTGTGTTCCTTAAGCAACACTGACTTTGGGTTTTAAATCTACAATCTTTATAATAATTAGAGTACAATCTGTCAACCACATTTTTAGATAGTGAAGTTTTTCAAATGCTTCCTTGTTGCTTATTGAGATGGACGATCTTCAGCTATTTCTCACGATGATGTGGTAAGTGGTGTCAGCCATTGTCCTGCTTTAATGCCAACAATTGGGATAAATCCTTCTTGGTTCCTGAAGATAGTTTTTGTTTGTTTCTTTAGGTAGGCAGGGTCTTTGCTTGTATTTGGAATTTTTTAAATAAACATTTTTCTCTTGAACACGCATAATCCCTGCACAGTGGGAGGCCGAGGCAGGTGGATTGCTTGAGCTCGGGAGTCAGAGACCAGCCTGAGTAAAAGCAAGACCCCGTCTCTACTAAAAATGGAAAAACTAGCCGAGCATTGTGGCAGGTGCCTGTAGTCCCAGCTACTCAGGAGGCTGAGAGGCAAGGGGATTGCCTGAGCCCAAGAGTTTGAGGTTGCTGTGAGCTGTGTCGCCACGGCACTCTACCTAGGGCACAGGGTGAGACTCTGTTTCAAAAAAAAAAAAATTATATTAAAAAAAAAAAAAAAAGAACTTTTTGCTTTGGAATGACTCTCAGTGGTACAGAGAATTCCCACACACCCCCTCCTGGTTTCAGCTGTCTACACCCTACATGGCCGTAGGGCATTTGTAAAAGCTAAGACTCTGACATTGATCTTTTACTACTCATTAAATGCCAGACTCCCTGAACTTGCTAGTTCTACCTGAGTTTGGGTTTCTGATACCGACTCGCCTGTTGAGTTTCCACTGTTCTTCACAGCTTGACTCAAAACCATATTTGTGTCACGCTCCTACAGTGTCTCCTGTTTTTGTATATTTTTATAATGGCTGACTTAATGGAAGGATTATTTGTTCCTTGAAGGATACTATTTTTCCATGATTCAGGCAAGGTTGAAAAATATACGTGGAAGTTAACATATTGTAACAATAAACTGCATTCTTGCTCTTCTAGAAGAGTCCAGAAAATGAGGGTTATTTTATTCCCTTTCCTATTTCTCCTTGAGATGAGAGGTCTGCGGCCTCTCTGACCCCTCGGGAAAGGTTGAGACACTTTTCTTTTAGAAAAGGGTGAACATTTCTCCAGTCTTAGAGGAGGTCCCAGGGTTGGTGTTAGGGCCTGGGAAGAGTATGGCCAGGTCCTTAAGGAAAGAGGAGGCATCTGAGTCCGGGGAGGAGCCTTGCTTTCTTTCCCCACAGCACCCCGAAGGGTGGCAGGTCCCCGCGAGGGAGGGGAGGGGAAGGGAGTGTTGGGGGTTCATGTCGGAGGATCCCTGAGCTCACACCTGGCGTGGTTAGGTGGGACCCCACCCTCATCGGTAACCCAGATAGGCCAAAGACCAGTGGCCTCCTTCACATCCCAGCATTGTGCAAATCCACAGATTTCTGTGCGGCGTGGAGAGTGCTAACTTACTTGGGTTGTCCCTAAACCTGGTCTTTCTACTGTGGACATGCCCTCCCTCAGTGACCTCATTCAGCTCAGGGCTTTAACCCTGTCTCCACACTGACCACCTGCCCTGGGTGATGTCTCCCACCTGGACGCCTCCTGAGAACCCCAGTCCCCTTGATGGGATGCCTGCCTTGACCACCCTGTGTGCGGTGCGGACCTCATATTCACCAGTCATTTCAGACGTGTCCACAACTGAACCCTCAGTCCCCTCCCTGCCCCACACTCCCGACTTGGGCAGGCGGAAGCTCCGTTTCTCCGGCTGTTCAAGCCACACACCTTGTAGCCATCCTTGACTCACCCTCACACCGCACAGCCTCAGCAATTCCTCCATCTTCACCTTCGAGATGTGCTCGGGCCCTGACTGCTTCTCATGCCTCTTCTGCCATCCTCCTTGCCTGATCCTCCATCCTGTGGTTGGCCCGAAGCCCCTTCAATGCCCCTCCCTGCCAGGCAGTTCCCCATTTCTCTCAGAGAAAAAGCCACAGTCCTTTCCAGCCTGGTGAGGCCCTGAGCCATCTCTCCTCCCTCCGCTCCCCTCCTCTCTCTCCCTGACCTCCCACCTGTGCTTTCCCTTTGCTCCCTCTGTCCAAGCCCCACGGGCTTCTGGCTGGGCCTCTAATATGTCAGACATGCTCTGGCCTCTGGGCCTTTGCACTGGCTGTTCCCTTAGTCCACAACACTATTCCCCCAGCTAGCTGCACAACTGGCTCTTCGGAGGCTGTGTTCCCATGTGACAATCCCTCACCACTCCCTCTGATGCTTTCAGACTCCCTGCTCAGCACGCCCTGCCGCTCCTGCTGTTTTCTTTTGCTTTGCATTTTTTTGTTGTTGTTGTTGCAGTTTTTGGCTGGGGCTGGGTTTGAACCCGCCACCTCTGATATATGGGGCCGGCGCCCTACTCCTTGAGCCACAGGCACCGCCCTTTCTCTCGCTTTGCAATATGCATTGCTTTCTGACATACTCCACCATCTGCTATTTGTGCTTTTTATTGTCTGAACACCGCCATGAGACCTTGAGCTCCAGAGTTAGGGCCTGGGCTGGGCTCGCCCTGCCCAGCTCTGCAGCCCACAGCACCTGGCGTAGCAGCAGCTCTCTGCTCATTGGTTGGATGGACTCGTATGTCATGTGCTTTAGACAAATCAAGTGTTTTACGGAGTGCTTTGAGCAGGTCATCAAGGCGGCCCCCTTCCTTTGGGTATTATTCCTGGCACTGGATTTGTTGCCGCTTTAGGTTCAAAGTTAAATCCTCTGCAGGGATTGTTGAGGGCTGGTGGGTGGGTGTAAGAGCTTCGCTGGGGAGAGTTGGGAGGGAAGTGGGAGAAACTGTTCAGGGCCGCACAGAGATGTCTGTGGGCTGGGCCACTGGGGCTGGGCTTTGCTCACCCTATTGGGCAGCAGGACACACCTGAGACATCAGTTAGAGAGTTGTGTAATCAGAGGGACAAACAGAAAGAGGCCAGGAGGTGCCAGGGGGTGGGCAGGCAGCCCCAGGGGTCTCCCTGGCCAATGGTGCAGGCAGTTACTCTCCGTTTTGAGAATATATTTTAGACCTTGGAGATACCGCTAATTCGCCTGCCAAAGGCACCAAGAGGGAACAGACCCCACTAACAGTTCCATTTTGGGGGAGCCAGGATGCCTGCAGTGGAGACCTCATGTGACTTAGTGCAGAATGAGATAGCTCCCTGTCATGTTTGCAGGTCCCTCCCAACATCCAGGGGCTTCTGGGGGACCAGCCCTCCTTTCATCCCTGACAGCCCCTCTCCAATACACCCTGGGTCTCATGCCCATGCAGAGGACAGAAGATGGGGTGAAGGTTCTGGGTCCTGTGGGGCCACCCGGGCAGGGCAGGCTGGGAGGCACTCCGGCTGCAGGCCCACACCCCGGAAAGGTGAGGACAAACACTTGGGCATTTCCTGGGCTTATGCCTGGTAAAACCAACCTGAGGACACTGAGGTCTCTCCGCTGGCTAACATCCCATAACTTCATTTCAGCAGGGACACTTGACTGGCTGGAGCTGAGAGCTGAAGCCTGGGACGTGTGTGGCCCTGGCTGCCGGGCCAGAGTCCAGGCCTCCTGGGCCTCCCCTGCCCTCTCCTCCTGGCAGATGTGCAGCCTTCCCTTTACAGGTACCAGGTCCGCAGGGTCCAGAGGTGAGAGACCGCTCAGCTTCCTGGTCTGCTTCTAGGGCTCTGCCGGAATCTGCCCCCTGCCAGGCCTGGGGCTCGCCAGGCAGTAATTGTCCTTCTGCATTTATCTCTTACTAACCCACATCTGGCCACCTTTTTGGTTTGGCAGTGTGCTTTTTTACAAAATTAACCAACTGTTTCTAGCATAATATCTGAACAGACGATCCTCCTCTTCCCCCACGTGCCATCTTTCCCCGGAGCCACAGGTCTCTTTTCAGTCTTGAAGGCCTATGCCCACCCCTTTCTTTGCTCCATCTGCACGGTTTTGGGTTTGGGGGGGGAGAAAGAGAGCTGGGGAGATGGACCTCAGTAAGGAGCAATTAGGAGAACTAAAGGCTTGGGCCGTCCATCAAAGATGTGGGGTCCCTCAGGAATTTGGTTACCATTAAATGGCTTTAACATTAAATGGCAACCTCATTAACAAATCTTAGAGTCAAATTGCAGAAGCCCCAATAGGGAAACTAGCCTGCCCTTCTGAAAATTGGGAGAGTGAGCCTCCCCCATGCAGGGAAAAATCATGGTTCAGGAATTGAAAATAATGTGGTTAGCAGTAATTTAGAAGACTTTGCAGTGAGCAAAGTTTAAAAAAAGGAAAAAAAAAAAAAAAGGAAACAAAAAACAGCTCATAAAAGTCTGTTTTAAAAACCTCAATGGAAGTGGTTGCTTTAAAATACTACCATTGTTTCTAACTTAATTCAGTAAAATTTTTATTAACTTTATTTTTTCCCCCTCTTGTTTTTGCACTCAATAAAAACATTTAAATAACATTTTTAAACATTCCCCAATCAAGTCTTTTATCTTCACAGGGCAAATTCCACCTGCCAATTTGCAAATGGGCTTGTTTTGGTCAACAGGCCACACGCAGCCCTCCCTCCTCGCAAAGTTTCCATTCATAGATGGGCTGGCCCTGCCTGCTCCAACCCTCACCCTGCCCTTTGGAAGAGGCACAGTCAAAAATGGCTTTTTTGAAAGAAAAAATTGGTTGAAGGTATGTGTGGTGGAAGAAGGGAACACAGACACACGAAGCTTCTCTTTTGTCCCATCTTCTGCCTTTGGAGGCTTTGAGCATTCCAAAGTAGAAAGGGAGGGATGGGGAGGGGGTCTTCCCTCCCCCTTGAGACCACGAAGCCGGGAGAGCACGTTGCTGTCCCCTCTCTTTGCCCAGGGTCCGTTCCAGTGCCTCCTGCCGCCTCCTGTCTTTTCTGTGCCTTCTTCCATAGTGGCCCTGCACCCTGGGACAGGACTTATCTGAGACACCTTCCTGCATCCTGCAGAGAGCTGGGTCAGGTACCACCCTTCTCCCACAAGGAGCTGCCAGTGGGATGGGGGCTCCATCTACACCCGCTGTATACAAACAACCTCACAGGCCTCAGCTGAAGGTGCTCCAGAGACAGAGAAGAGGGCAGCGTGGTTCTGGGTTGTGGGGAGATGTCCCAGCCAACGCAGTTAGCGCCCATAGGAGGGTGGGCAGGGTGTGCGTGGAGTGGGCCAGGGATGCTGAGGGCATGGGAAAGAGTCTACGCAGGGCAGGCTTGCTATGGTGTAGCCAGTGCTGAAGGCTGGAACCCCTGCTGGGGTGGGGCAGTTGGAGGCCAGGCACCAGCCCACCCAGGACCACACACTCCCTTACAGAGTGAAACTCCACCCTCTTAAGGGAGGTGGCATGACTAATTGGTTGTGCATAGACCACTCCCCCTCACTGCCCAGGCCCACACTCCCGTGGCACTGTGATGACAATGGCATGGATCTTGGTGACACAGGTGGAAAATGACTGCCTGTGGTCTGGGTGTACTCAGCCCAGTGTATCCGGAGCCGGCCAGCAGCTATTTGCTTCTAAATAACAGGAATGGGTTGAGGCCCTTGACCTGCAGGCAGTACTCATTATGGGCACTTTGACTTTTGCCACTGTTCCTCTTAGGAAACTCTATGAACCCCCCCAGACAAGCTGAAGACAGACCAGGGGCGTGTCTCCAGGGACAGAGCCGGCATGCTGGCATCGTCAGGAAGGCCCAGCAGAGACCAGTGCTCACCGGAACGCTTAGCGCAACCAGCCCCTCCCTGTTTTCACTCCCTTCTGGGAGGTGGGCAGGGAATTCACAATTTCCCTCCTGCCCCAGATGTGCAAATATTTTTCTTATCAAAATGTATATTTTCAGCAAATAGTACAAAGAGGAAAATCCCACAGAATACAGAAAAAGAGAAAAATGCTATGTTTACATTCTGGAAAACCACTTGGAAAAAAATTACCTCCCAAGCCATGGAGGCCAGAGTTTAGATGTAACGGGCTCATGTGTGATTTCAGACTCAGATGCATTCATTGACTTAAGGGATTATTATCCCTTCAAACGCTGTGAATCTCACTTTCCCACCTGAATTATTCAGATAATTTGGGGCGTGTTTGGGCCAGCGGTCCTGGGATTCTCAGAACAAAATTCTCAGCGTGGTCTGAAGATGGGCCAGGGGCTTTGGCAGGAGGCGGACTCCAGTTTGAACTTCAGAACTTCCAAGGCATACCTGTGTGTCTTTAGATCTCAGTATTTTTATTTGTAACAGAGGAAGAATGTCATCTGACAATGTTACTTTCCTGTCCTTACTCACATAAAATGATGTGCATAGCGTTTTGGACAGGGGAGATGGAGTCACTGAGGAAGTGGACATGGAACAGTCAACACAGGGGCCAGAGTTCACCTGCTCCTCAAAGGCGAGGAACGGAGGCAGGGATGAGAAGGCGTCTGCTCCCAAACTCTTCCACCTCATTATCTGCCTCCAGTCTGGTCCTGAGTTTAGACTCCGGCCAGTTGCCTTAGCTCACTGCTTCACAATTAAGACTGAAAACCCCATTACTGTTTGCTCATTTAGCCAGCAGATGTTCACTGGTTTGAAAGGGTGAGTATTTGGAGGCTAAACAAACAACACAGCTTCAGTCAGCTTTTCACCCCTCCTGTTGGCTTTGCTAAGAATATGTGGCCAAGACAATTGGGACAAGAATGGCCTCTGAAAGCACAGTCCTAGGATGGGACTTTGACGTTGGATCGCTCACTAATCAGTCATCAGAGAGGACCCCATTCATTGCCAAGGCTATGGCAATGGCCACCTGTGGTTACCTGGGCTGAGGTGCACAGGAAAAGAAGGCATGAACTGTGCACTTAAATAGCATGCCTTGGGCTGCCTTTTGTTAAATGGCCCTGGGAGCTTTGAAAGAGAAAGCGATGGGGTTAGAGTAGCAATCTGTTGCTTCAGCTGAAGCTGTGGAAACCAGGAGTCTCAGCAGCATTTAGAGATTTTCATTCCTGGGCAGCAGATGGAACTGAGAATCAGGTCCAGGGTCTGACCCTGAGAGCAGCAGAGCTGCAAAGGACACGAAGGCACAGACCTGCGTTGTCTGGCTTAGGGTCCCTATAGGAAAGGACTGGGATTCTGAGACACAGGCTGGGAGCATTTCGGGAAATAAACCTATCCTCTCCTGAACTCTCCATATCAGCAGAAGCAATCACTTTATCCCCTTGACAGAGGAAAGATTCTCCCTTTGCCTAGAGATTCCACCAATCTACAAACCTCACACGAGCCAGGCGTGTCACGTGACACTTGTCCTTCTCAATGTGGCCCCACCACCTCAGCATCTCCAAGCTGGTAAGGCTGATAGCAAGGGTCAGCTGTCAGCACAGACCAAGTGTAGAACTACGTTTTCCGTATTTACTTATTTATTTTATTTTTTACATATACATGTGTTTATTAGGTTTCCACTTTTTGCCTTCACAGAATTAAAAAGGCTTAAAATTTAATAACAATAGTGATGTTTAAGATAAGGACTAGAAACAAAAACCTCATAAAGAATGAATGAAGATAAATACATTCAGAAAAGAAATCAGATGATTGCTGCATCGAAATATTAAGCAATATTAATAATAATAATGCCAAGAAAGTAACATTCACATTGTCAGATAAGAGTATGTCTATTATAGAATGCTTTGACTCTGAGGCTCAGAATGGAGTCATCAGTTAACCTCTTCTTTTTTTTTTTTTAGACAGAGCCTCAAACTGTTCACCCTGGATAGAGTGCTGTGGCATCACAGCTCACAGCAACCTCCAATTCCTGGGCTCAAGCGAGTCTCTTGCCTCCGCCTCCCAAGTAGCTGGGATGACAGGCGCCCGCCACAACGCCCGGCCATTTTTTGGTTGCAGCTGTCATTGTTGTTTGGCGGGCCCAGGCTGGATTCAAACCCGCCAGCTCAGGTGTACATGGCTGGCGCCTTAGCCCATTGAGCCACAGGCGCTGAGCCAGTTAACCTCTTCTTATTTTTTTCCCAAAGTCTCAAAAAATAGACAACTAGTATTTATAAATAAAAGTAAAAGATAATTTCAAAAAACAGATCATGCCAAATCTTATAGACAATAGAAAAAGAAGAAATACTTCAAAATCATTCTACTTGATCTGGATACACCTGATATTAAAATTGGAGAAAAAATATTATTATAAAGGGGAAATTACAAACGTATTTCACTTATAAATGAGGATGCAATATCCTAAACAACATATTAACAAGTTGAATTAAAAATTAATGTTCAAGTAATGTACTTTGGTCAAAATTGAATCCAGTCCATGTGAGAATTAGTCACTATTTTCTTTCCTTTTTTTTTGTTTTCTTTCCCTCACCCCCTCCCTCCTTCTCTCTCTGTCTGCTCTCTCCTTCCCCCATGCCCCACCATGTCATTAATTGTCCTCATATCAAAGTTGAATACATAGGACTCATGCTTCTCTTTTCCTGTGATGTTTCGCTAAGAATAATGTGTTCCGCCTCCATCCAAGTTAGTACAAATGCTGCAAAGTCTCCATTGTTTTTGATGACTGAGTAATATTCCATGGTATACTTATACCACAGTTTACCAATTCATTCCTGGATTGAAGGACATGTAGGCTGTTTCCACATTTTAGCAATTGTAAATTGGGCTGCAATAAACAGCCTAGTACAAGTGTTTTTATAATAAAAGTTTTTTTTTTCTTCTGGTTAGATGCCCAGTAATGGGATTACAGGATCAAACGGGCATTTTCTGTATTTCTGGGTGAGGAAATAATTCATCCAGTGAAGAAGGCAAGAGCTAGTCAGTAGGTACCAGGTGAGAAGCAGGGTTCTGATCACATGGGGGCTTATGAAGGCCAGGTGATAAGTGGGGTTCCTGTCCAAGGCCATTTCACAGTGGAGCCGGTCAATCCAAGGTCATTTCCCTGGTGTCTTACTGTGTAATTGGAGGAGCTAGACGTTAGAGTTGGCAGGACCCTTGCTTGGTTCCATGACTTGGGGGGAGGGTGTGCGATAGCCACTAAGAGAAGAAAGCCAAGTGGAAGCTCCTGGATTTGTCACCTCCTGGCTCTGTTAGTAAATCAGAAATAAAGTTACAAGCTGGAAGGAGCTGCAGAGACTTAGCACCATCACAAATAGCTTCAGGTATGTAACCATGCTTCTCCATGTCATTGTCATTCAGCTCCCCTGCCTGGCCACAAAACCAGGTGGATCGAGGACCATGAATCTGAACTTAACCAGGTGAACTTACACACACTCCCTTACCCCCGCCCACTGCAGCTGCTGTGCCAGATGTGGTGAATTTACTGGAATTCTGACGTTCGGTATGTGGGTATTTACTCACTTAGTTACCAGTTGAGACAATCTTGTTCCTGTTTGCCAGTTCTCATTTCCAATGGTTATAATTTCCCTTCAGCCTGAAGAACATTCTAACAGTACAGATCTGCTGCTGATAAATTCTCTCATGTTTTATTGGTGTGAAAATGTCTTTATTTCATCCTTTCTCCTACTCTTGTTTTGGAGGTTATTGTTGCTGGGTATAGAATTGATCGTTCTTTTCTTTCAACTCATTGAATCTTTCTTTCAGCTTTTTTTCTGATTGCTGTCGTTTCTGATGAGATATCAGCTATCATTTGCGTCCTTGTTTCCCTGTATGTAATGTGCTTTTGTTCCTCGGATGCTTTCAAGATTTTCTCTTAATCTTTGGTTTTCAGCAGTTTTACTGTGATGTGACCAGGTGTGGTTTTTCTTGGGGTTCATTCAGTTACTTGGACCTGTAAATTGATAATTTCCATCAAATTTGGGAAGTCTTTTGCCTTATTTCTTTCAAACAATTTTCTGTCTTGTCATCACTCAATTTTCTGTCTGAGACTATAATCACACACACCAGGTCAGACAACTAAGTTCACAAATAATCCTAGAAAAAGGTCACCTCCTCGCTGAATATCACTGCAGTCACCAGATTTCCAAGGGGAGTACTTTGAAGGTGACCATAATGGTATTCAGCAATGTGGCATGTAGAACTTTTCCCAGGGTGAGCTGGCAAACTTAATGTCTGACTTTGTATGCTAGGCCACTTGACTTTTTTCCATGAATACCTGACAATCTGTTGCTTCTCTTTTACTTTCTTTATTGATATCTGTTTTTTAGATTGGTAGTTTCTATTGATCTGTTTTTAGATCATTTCTATTGTCATTTCCAATGTTCTTTTTTAGTTATTTCAGTTACTTTTTTATGTGTTTTGTGCTTCTGAGTTCTAGAATTTCCATTTGGTTCTCAAGTTTCAGTGGATTCTCTATTCATTCAGTTATTATTATTATTATTACTTTTTTGAGACAGAGCCTCAAGCTGTCACCCTGGGTAGAGTGCTGTGGCATCACAGCTCACAGCAACCTCAAACTCCTGGGTTCAAGTGATTCTCTTGCATCAGCCTCCATAGTAGCTGTGACTACAGGTGCCTGCCACAACACCCAGCTATTTTTTGGTTGGAGATGTTATTGTTGTTGGGCAGACCTGGGCTGGATTCGAACTCGTCTACTCTGGTATATGTAGCTGGCGCCTTAGCTGCTTGAGCTATAGGCACTGAGCCTATCCATTCACTCATTAAGTCCATGTTTTCCTTTAAGTCTTTCAATTTATTTATTTATTTATAGACAGAGTCTCACTTTATTTCCCTTAGTAGAGTGCTGTGGCAGCATAGCTCTCAGCAACCTCAAACTCTTGGGCTCAAGTGATTCTCTTGCTTCAGCCTCCCAAGTAGCTGGGACTACAAGTTACTGTGGTACAGTTACTCCACCATCTTTGCCATAGGAAGCGAGATGGCATGCAGATGTTGCCGTAGCAAATGAGTTCTTTTCCATACCAAGTAGAAAGAAGGATAAACAGCACCTTGTCATTAAGCTGGAAGGCCAGCAGTGCACACTAATGGTCTTGCTCCAGATCTTTGCTAACTCTCCTTTTCTCCCAGGACAGGCACCACCATCGTTACAGGTCCTACTGGTCTCCTCGACCTTTCAGCAGCAGAGACAAATGAAGGCCCTTTAATGAGGCTCTGTTCGGTGAGAGCACCAGCCACTCGCTTAGTGGCAAGTTGATCACATTCATTACATCCTCTGAAGGGGATAACAGTTATCTTTTCTGGAACTGACATTACTCTAGATGAGTTTACCTTCTCTGATCACAGAGTTCTGCTGGTATCAGTCAAAAGGCTGAAAGAATCTGTCAGCAAGGTATTTCCATTATCCTTGGACCAAGGACGTATTTTATAGTAAGGAAGACACTTCATCAAGCACATGCTCATGAGATCCACTAATGTTATGACAGATACCCCCCCACACACACACATAACCTCTCATCAGGCAGCAGCCATTAGCCCAAGGGTCAACTCACAGGCAACACCAAGCGGAAGTGGGACCCTGTCCGCCAGCATGTGATGCAGGCACTGATTGCATGGGGCTGTGTCCTCAGCAGTTGGAATCGATGGATTAAGAGGAAGCCTGGGAGTAGGAGTGACTCCTATCGTGGTCATGCCTAGTGATCACCTCGTACTCCTTGATGGAGTTTTCAGGATGAGTCTGTGTCCGGTGGAGGGTGGTAGCTGATGGACAAAGGCGGGATTAACATTTCCCCTTCTCTGCACTCTCTGGCTCCTGGGGAATGCCTTGGGTTGAGCGCTCTATATAGGCTCTCTCTCTTCTCCAGTCTTGCTGACGGCCCCCTTGGATCAGGTTTCTCTGTGAATGACTTGCACTCACGCCTTCATTTCAGTCCCATGTACTTCTCGCCACTGGGAGCTGAGGCCATTCATGTGGCAGTAATTTTGGGGTTCTTACAATGTGCAAGGTAGTATCTTAGGGCTGGGGACAACAGGGAATTAAATAGACACCCCTCCACAACGTCATGGACACTGAATCTGAGAGTGAGGGGCAGGCAATGGTTATGTCACTGAAGGAGCCATAATACAAAGGGAATAATGCCAGGTTGGAAACTGAGAACAACGGTGGGGAGCAGGAGAGCGGAGCAGAGAGAGGTGGGAGGGGCACGCGTGCGTGTGTGGAATTCTCAGTGGGGCAAAGAGGGTTAGCCGGCTGACCGTGCGGGGGTGCAGAGTGTCTTGGGCAGAGGGGATGGAGAGACACCCCATCCGAGAGGTGAGAGTCATTTTCATTCCAGCCCATTCAGTGTTTAGAAATAAAAAGATATTCAGGGTGGCGCCTGTGGCTCAGTGGGTAGGGCGCTGGCCCCACATACCGAGGGTGGCGGGTTCGAACTTGACCCCGGCCAGGTAAAACACCAGTGGCAACTGCAACAAAAAAAATAGCCGGGCCTTGTGGCAGGCACCTACAGTCCCAGCTACTCGGGAGGCTGAGGCAAAAGAATTGCCTAAGCTCAAGAGCTGGAGGTTGCTGTGAGCTGTGATGCCACAGTGCTCTACCGAGGGCAACAGAGTTAGACTCTGTCTCAAAAAAACCAAAAACATATTCAACTTCACATAACACTCCTGAGAAAGTGACTTGGCAGGATTATCCAAGTGAGCCTGTGAACTGCAGACCACACGGGGTCACCCATCCATTTCTTCCCCAGGGCACATAGGCCCGGCAGGAAAACTATGTTTAAAAGATGAAAGATCAAAAAGCAGAACAGAACTGTATGCATAGAGACCAAATTTAGTTAACATCAGTTAAGTCCTTTTACTTTATTACAGTACAAAAAATGATGAACTCAAGCTCTTTCCTGGCCTCTTCATTAAGAAAGACCGTTTGATTCTGTGCAATCTAAGCCAGGTGTGGCGGGTACCACAGTCATCTCAAAATGATACCTTTGATGATGGAGAAACTCACAAGTGTCCGCAGGAGAGAGAAAGAGATATTTTCCTCCTTGGAGACTGAGTTGCTCAGCCTGCTCGGAGCTCACGACTATTGCCTTGGGGTATGTCACATGTACAAGTGGCCTGTAGAAGTCAACAGACTTTAAAAGTGTTTGAAAGCAGGTGTTGTGGACAGAACACCCCAGATATCGCCAAGGCCAGAGGGACAAAGTGCAGGTAATGCCCACGGCATTTAATTACAGAAAGGAGGGCATCTGACCAGATTCTGTAATCACACTCTGCATTTGTGGTCTATTTTCATCTGAGGGTCTCAAAACATTTTCAAGAGTTAATTAAACTTCACTACGATTCGATGCTGTGGGTATAATTAGATCCATTTCTTAGCCAGGTCATCTGAGGCCCATTAGGATGAACCGGCTGCTTAGAGCCTTGGAATCTGATTTTCCTGTCTTCAACTCCCGCCTGCCAAACGCCTCCAAATCAGAGAGCAACACGAACATTTAAAATAATCTGCTCAGAAAACAGTTACTTAACGAATTCTTGGGCTAACCTTCAATGGGTCTCTGTGCCCACTGTGTTATCATGTTCTTTCACCACAACCAATTAACCCAGGTATGTTTTTACATGCCTTTATGAAAAGTGGTTGTATGGAAATATTGAAACACAAGAGGTGGTCCCAAGCAGCAGTGCCCAGTGACCCCCCCCTTTCCTTGGCCGAAATCGATTTCTTCCTTTTCAGGTGTGAAGGAGGCACAATTCCACTGCTAATTTCCTATCATTCTGCCAGATGGCTGTTCATCTTACAGTCACATCCAACAAATAAGAGGGCTGTTATTCCAAAAGCAGCCGAACTGGGGGTTGGGGGCTCATTTATTCTGAATATCTGCACTCAACACTTTTGATGTCTTCTAAGAGACTTCTAAGTCCAGGAGGGAGAAAAATGCACAAACATTCTTTTGAAAGTTCGACCTGGCTGCTGCCAGCGTTGAATCTGGCTGGAAATCCATTGTCCATAAGGCATAGGCCTCATGGTCATAATCCATCCTGTGATATTTGCATTCATTTTCCCTCCTGCCCAACAGGCAGCTTATGCAAAGCAGTGCTTAGAGTGGGGCTGGACGAGGGGGGGCAGGGAGAGTCTTGTACATTGACTTCAAAAGTCTGCTCCTGACAAGCAGAATACTGGCAGGAAACATACCCTGCTCTGCCGTCCAGCCCGCCCTCCTGCAGAAAAATAAATGGGTAGTTTCTCTGGAGAGAGGTGGTGGTGGTGGGGAAACTGGAGGGAGCGTGTGACAGGAGAAAAACTTCCCTTCTCCGTGTTCCCTTTCACCCAGTGCTCCTCTGCATGGCTCTTTGCTCTTGATGGACCCTCAAAAGCTCCTGGCGTCTTGGGTGATGGTTGCTGCTTCTGACACACAGACACGCCGTCTGCTGCACACCTGGCTCTCCCTCCACAAAACTAGACAGTTGACCTCTTGGAGCTCAGACTCCCAGCAACCGGCCCCTGAGGGGTGTCTTAGGGACAGCCAATCCCACAGATCCAGAGCCCCTGGGGGAACTGAGACAGAGCCGGGTGCCTGGTTTCATCTGTCATCTTTGTGGTGAGATGTGTGCAGTCAGTGGCTTCCTAGGGAGGCTTCAGCTGCTTGGAAAGAAATTTAAGTTCCCATTCTCTGTCCCCGGAGTCATTTACATGGGGCCTGTGCTGGGGACACAGCACGATCCTGTTCTGCCCTGTGCAGTGAGTGATACCATCTGAGGCGCCACCCTGAGCTCGGTCTGCTGAGGAGGAGGAAGGGGGCCTGCCCCAGGGAGTCAGGAATTCAATCCAAGCCCGTTTTCTCCTCCACCAACGTTGATTGACAGTTTGCTCCAGGTCCTGCGTGGATTGTGACAATGAATGAACTATGGGATGGTCTCTACTGTGTAGGTAGGGGTGGTGTTAAGAGAGGCACGAGAATGTTCTGGAGCAGTGATTTGTTCTGTCTTGGAGAACCCGGGAGGCCTGAAGAACAGGGAGACAGTGTGGCTGGGTAGTGAATTTCAAATGTCCCGTCAGCACCTGGAGGGGTGTGCTAGTCTGCGCCGGCTCTGTAGTGAGCTGTCTCAGGCAGGCGGCTTGACAAACAGACCTTTATTCCCTCCCAGTCCTGGAGGCTGGAGTCTGAGATCAAGGAGCATCCGGCTCGTTCCCTCTTGAGGTCTCTTTTCGCTGCCTCCTCCCTAAGTCCTCATGTGGCCGTCCCTCCGTGTGTCTCCTCCCTGAGTTCTCACGTGGCCGTCCCTCCCTGTTTCTCGCCCCTGAGTCCTCACGTGGCCGTCCCTCCGTGTGTCTCCTCCCTGAGTTCTCACGTGGCTGTCCCTCCCTGTTTCTCCACCTTGAGTCCTCACGTGGCCGTCCCTCCATGTGTGTCCTCCCTGAGTCCTCACGTGGCTGTCCCTCCATGTACCTCCTCCCTGAGTCCTCACATGGCCGTCCCTCCCTGTTTCTGCTCCCTGAGTCCTCACGTGTCTGTCCCTCCATGTGTGTCCTTCCTGAGTCCTCACGTGGCCATCCCTCCCTGTTTCTCGCCCCTGAGTCCTCACGTGGCCGTCCCTCCGTGTGTCTCCTCCCTGAATCCTCACGTGGCTGTCCCTCCCTGTTTCTCCTCCCTGAGTCCTCACGTGTCTGTCCCTCCATGTGTGTCCTTCCTGAGTCCTCACGTGGCCATCCCTCCCTGTTTCTCGCCCCTGAGTCCTCAC
>CAUYRH010168452.1:0-18208 GCA_963574655.1 Perodicticus potto
GGCGGGCGCCTGTAGTCCCAGCTACTTGGGAGACAGAGGCAGGAGACTCGCTTGAGCCCAGGAATTGGAGGTTGCTGTGAGCTGTGATGCCACAGCACTCTATCCAGGGTGACAGCTTGAGGCTCTGTCTCAAAAAAAAAAAGGACAGTGAAGCTGTCACGGGGACCCCCTCGCAACTTCATCTAAACCAGGTCATCTCCCAAGGGCCCCGCCTCCAGGTACTGACCGATAGGGAGTCAGAATATCAACATGATAGTTTTGGAGGGACACAAACATTTAGTCCATGGCACAGAGTACAGACTCTGGGAAGGTGTGATACAAAGACATCAGAGTAACTTTGATTCAGTATTATCCGCACATATTTATTTATGAAAAAAAGACTTTTCTAGTTTGGCGGATCTTCCGAGGAAAATACTAGTATTTCTGCTAAACCGCTAGGATTTTATCAGCCACCACCTTTGCCTCTGTCCTCTTGGCCACAGTCTATTTTGCCAGTGTGGTCCGTCCCTAGGTTCAGTCTCTGGCCTTATATCTGCATGTGGCATCAGTAAGCCCTATATCTAGATGTCCTGGTCATTCTCTCACCTGTCCTCCTGAATAGTCCTGTTTGCACAATTCCTAGAGTACCAATCAAGCATATTTTATTTATATTTACCAAAGTTATATCTGCATATCACCTCCCCCACAAAATCAACCAAGCAGGTGATGCTCTGCGTGACTTCTAAATGCTCAATAAGCAAGTGGTCAGGACTCTGGTATCATGGAATAGACTCAAGCAACTCTCTGGGTTCACTTTCTTCTCCTTTTAGAACATCGCTTTTCCCTTCTCTTGGTTTGGAGGTGTGTACAGCCTTGCGGGTAAATTATAAATGAAATATTCAGGAAGGCAGAATTGCAAATCAGACAACAAATTCTTCCTTTTGTTTTTCCCCCTTTTTCCCACTTAGCATTTATATAATCCAGATGAGGAATAAGAGTGAATTATTGCTTAAAAGCCAAGAGAAGGGTCTCCCACTGAAGAACAATCAGAGAACGCACTTATATTCACAAGGAAAAACATAAAGGGTTCCCAGCAGGAACTAAAAGTTAGTCACTATTAATTCCAGCTGAAGCCATCCCCACAGCTGCCCTTATTCCTCTGCTGAAAGCTCTTGAGGGTTTCAGCCTCACCGTTGCTGTGGCGACTGCTGCAACCACTCGCTCATTTCAGCTAACAAACATGTTCAGGTTGTCAGTCTGTGCCACCAGCTGACTTGGCTCAGAACATTAAGGTCACTGCCACTGCATTCACAAAGCACGTTATCAATCTAACACGCTGCAGTGAGAGAAAGTGGAGACAGAGCTGTTGTCTGGGCCAGAAGCCAGTCAGGGTCTCAGGCCTGGGCTGACCGTATCCTTGATCTTCTCATTTAGAGGTTAATCCTTAACTTTATGCCCAGAAGGCTGGTTCTGTCGGTATACCTAGAGATGGTTGGACTCTAGGTTGTTGAGTAATGTTAACCAAATTCACAAAAATATATATATAAACCAGAATATTTATTATTTTTCCCTGAAAATATGATCAAGAGAACTGGAATTCCCAGCCCCACTGGTCAGTAAACTATATCTGTGTGATAGCTATGAAACCACATTCAAATGGGGTGTTTGTCCTGCAATCCCAGCATTTGGGGAGCCTGAGGTAGAAAGATCATTTGAGGCCAGGAGTTCTCTACAAAATTTTTAAAAACTAACCGGGCTTGGTGGCACACCCCTATAGTCCCAGCTACTTGGGAGGCTGAAGTGGGAGGATCACTTGAGCCCAGGAGTTCAAGGCTGCAGTGAGCTATGATCTTGCCACTGCACTCCAACCTGAGGGTGAGACCTTGTGTCTAAAACAAAAACAAAAGACAAAGGGGAAGTTTGCTTATCTATCTAAAGCCAGAGTAATAAACAAGACTATTTTGGTGCCTGTTATCATGAAACACAACAACTCCACTTCAACCATTTTCTAAGTTCTTTACAGAGTGTTTGCCTGTGTAAACCATCTTCCTTTAGACAGGGCAAAAACCAACTAACTCAGCTACATTTTTAGACAGACTAATACGGCCATACTCTTCTGAGTTTATATAGCTTGTACGCTTTAATTTAGCTTTGGGTATTCCTCAAAATTTTCTCACTTATAGATCATTGCTTAAGATAGGTTAGTTCTACAGATGGCTGGTGTCAGATTGACTTTTGCTAATGTAGCCTTTTGTTCAATTTTGGGGGAGCCTGTATCAGATACAGAAAACAGTTCAATGTTTCCATGATTTCAGAGATCATGGTGCTGAAGTTCTAGGCTTTGCTTACGCAGTTGGCCAAGACACCACCTTGAAGTGCTAAAGCTTTGCTAGTTGGTTTCAGGGGCGGGGGCGGGGTATAGTCTCTTTGTTTCTTATCAATATGCCTTACAAAATGCTAGCTGCCTTTGTCCCTGTGTATTAAAAACGGAAAACCACTTCTGTCTGCATCTCGGAAGGAAGACAAAGCCATACCACTTCCGTATACAGAGACTCATGAGAAAGGAAACCACTGCTGAGTCTTTGACCCTGTAAAAGTCAAGACTGCGGTACCAGACAGATGAGTTAGGCTGGGTGCTTGATGAGTTTCTCCCCCCAGCTCTTGCCACGGAGCTCAGAGCTGACTTCTGGGGTAAGAGCAGAAAAGAGCCAAATTCCTTAGGATAATACTCTGGGAGGAAAGTAGAGCCTTAGTAACAAGAAGAGCGTTCAGTACGATGATGAAAGCAGAGCCTGTGGAGGACAGAGCCAGTGAGAAATTTGCTTGATCAGAAATGACCAGAGGACTTCTAAAAGCAGATTGATCCAGAAGGGTGTAGGAGAGTGCAAATACTTTATCCAAGGTGAGGTAGGTGAATCAAGTAGGAAAAAGGAAACAAATGAATATGCTTGGAAAATAGGCCTTTTTGTACCCATTAGACCTCAATCTTCGCTGCAGAAATTGTCCTTTATTTTATGAAATGTAAGCTATGGAGAAGAAATCCGAAAATGCAGTGCTAATGTATTTTACCTGGAAATCTTCGCCAAAATCTGAGCATTAAAAAGAGGGGGGAGGGGAAGGGTGAGCACGAGTTACCCATTGATTTGATGACACAGAATTCTTCTTTTAATCATGCCAATATTTAAATGGTAGTTCATTCATTCAACCAATAAATACATACAGAACATTCAAAAATAAATAATATCAGGATTAATCGACATCAGTTTTACATTGTTTGCTGTGCTGGACCCCTTCCTCCACTCCTTGGGTCTGCGGGGCTTTGGAAGGGGGGAGGGCTTTGGGGGGAGGGGCTTTGGGGGAGGGGCTTCAGAAGGGGAAGGAATCTGGTGGTTCCTAACGTGGTAACGCTCAGGGCGGGAGACGGACGACACACCCAGAGGCTAACGGGAAGGGCGGCCAGGGGGAATTCAGGCAAGGCAGAAATTGTGATTCAGAGATGAATTCAGATGTAAACCCTAAGCATCATAAGAGATAATTCAAGGCTACTGGGACACCCATCATAAGTAGGATAGGAGCTTGAACCATTTTAATTTGAAAATTATAACGAGGCAGATGAGCCACCAGTGCTGGGGGACTTGCGAATCCCCAGATCTGGGCGCCTGCGTGAGCGGACGGGCCCGCTGTGTCGTACTGCAGCTCTGAGCCCACCACCCAGGCTCAGCACCTGTGGCTGCGGTCCCCCCGCAGGAGCAACACTATAGTGGCAAGAGGACCGGCATTTCAAACGCCTTTTGGTAGGAAGAACCACTTTTCTTGCTGACAATGCCGGCTGAAAACTAAAACTTGGTGCAAGGCTAAGGATGCCGTAACACTTCCGGTACAGCACCAGACATGTCCCTGACCACAGAAGATGGAGAGGAGCTCTCGTGTTCAGAATCCATCAGTCGCTAGCTGCAGACCCAGTCAACCATCATCCACGTCGGATAAGAAGAAGCCCCTGTGAGGGCAGAGGAGAGGAGGGCCCATCCGCTCCGGCCTAGAAGCCCATGCAACACATTCTAAAGCCCTCCCCACACTCTCATCTCAGGTAATGCACGATTCCAAAGTGAACCCATGGCTTCCGTCCGCCTCCTGGGACCTGGTGCCTCTAGAATAGCACCACCACACATTGCCCTTCTCTTCAACTGTCTTTTTTTATTTTTTTTTATTTTTGCAGTTTTTGGCCGGGCCGGGTTTGAACCCACAACACCTCCAGTATATGGGGCCGCCACCCTACTCCTTGAGCCACAGGCGCAGCCCTCACGCCAGTCATAATACCACTGTCAAACTCCTCCCCTGTAAGACTCTCGCTGTTGTATTTATTGAGCAGTGATTCTGAACGATCCTGTAATTTTAAAAAAAGACAGGTGGTTCAGCGCCTGTGGCTCAACCCACTAAGGCACCAGCCACGTACACCTGAGCTGGTGGGTTCAAATCCAGCCCGGGCCCCCAGAACAACATAACGGCTGTAACCAAAAAATGGCCGGGCATTGTGGCAGGCGCCTGTAGTCCCAGCTACTTGGGAGGCAGAGGCAGGAGACTGCTTGAGCCCAGGAGTTGGAGGTTCCTGTGAACTGTGATGCCACAGCACTCTACCCAGGGTGACAGCTTGAGGCTCTGTCTCAAAAAAAAAAAAAAAAAAAAGACACAGATGCAGGTAATAAAATCATAGGACCTGTCTCTGAATAACCCCAAATGCGTGCCAAGCAGAGCAGGCAGGAAACGGACCGCACATCATCCATTACATGAGGGCAGAGACGTTGGGTATGTGTGGTTGGTCCTTATTTCCCAGGACCGAGTACAGAGCCTGGAAAATAGCAGGCCCATGATGACTCGATCTCTGTACCATTCCTGTGTGTCACATGGTCCACTCTCCTGGCTGGCTCTGTCTCCCTGAAGATGTCCAGGACAAGAGGCTAGGCAGCTGCCCTCGGGCACTGAGTCATCTTCCTACCAGGAAATTGTTTCTGCCTTAGCTTAAATAGTAGGCAATTTTCTTCCCATTTCAGACAGAAAACCTAAGTTTCAAAAAGATTAAGTGAATAGCTCAAGGTTATATACAAACTCTGGCCCAGTTAGAAATAGAACCCAAGTGGCTCCTAATATTCAATCCTACGGTCACTTGTGCAGAGAGGAACCAATCTTTGTAATTTACAGATATTATTCCCAAATTGCTCACTGAAAATTCTACCTAAATATTGAAGGTAAAACAGCTTTACGTATCCCATAGAGAGAGAATGCATATAAAAAGAAATTTTTCCCACATGAGGAATGAATCACTGTAAAGAACATTTGTTCAGTTGTTCCATTGTAAAATAAGAGCATTCCTCCCGGCTGCCACAAAATCCAAATGCTCCATTTTGTTACTAAACAATCCTTTTAACATCAAGCCAAAAATAAGTCACAATGTTAATGCAAACATCTTGCAAGCCAAATAAAAGGACTTGTGCCAAATTTATGAGAGTTAGGGGGAAATTGTGTCAGACCCGTCTGTGAGAAACTTTCTATTAGATCACCAGTCAATAGGGTACCAGCATCTGCTGATGCCTATTGAAAGACATGAGTAATAACAGACAGCTTTAGAAAATACATTTTTTCTTCCATAGTTAGTAATGCATGACTCACTAGAACTCTCCAGACACTAACTGCATGAATGACTCAAATTCTACCAAGGACAGAGCACAATCAGTTCTCTCTTCCTGCGCCAGGATTTCTTGTTTCAATTATCACTGATCGTTAGCTTACTCCAAAGAGAGAAAATCTTGGACCATTCTTCCTCTTTCAAAAACCATTATTACATGGTTTAATATGAAGACAATTATGGGAGTGCTGCATAAAAATAGAAATTAAGCATTACGGTGAATACTGAAAGCCATGTTCAGCTGGACCAACTTTGACCACTTGGGAGACTGGGATGGTGGTTAATTTTCTGCTGGAATATTAACCAATGAGTAGAGGCAGTTGCAATGTAAGAAATACTGTATCCTGTCAAACCAATAGCCCGCTCACCCAAATCTCCAGGAGCCAACAGTGGTATCAAGAATATTTTGAGAAGTAGTTATGTAATTACAGAGGCTTCATTTCCATTAAATAACTGTTCTCCTTAATAATTACAATAGCTTCCCAGTGAAGGTCCACACTTCTAGGCTCTTTCCTTTCCATTCCATCCCTGGCATTCCCTCTTCAAGTTAATTTCCCTGAAAAATTGTTCTGATTATGACATTCACTTAGCATGGTGACAAAGAGCTCAGGTCTTGGAACTAGACTACCGGGCTTTAAATCCTGGACCCACATTGTACCCCATGATCACATTAATGTACACAGCTATGATTCAATAAAAAAAAAAAAAAAAAAATCCTGGACCCATCAATTAATGTTTTTCAAACTCTTCATACTTCAGTTTGCTCATCTGTGACATGAAGTTTGTAAGATGCTTGTATAACTTTTAGCCCTGTATTAAAAATAAGTATATATGGGGCGGCTCCTGTAGCTCATCGAGTAGGGTGCCAGCCCCATATACCAAAGGTGGCAGGTTCAAACCCGGCCTCAGCTGAACTGCAAAACAGAAAAATAGCCGGGCGTTGTGGCAGGCGCCTATAGTCTCAGCTACTCGGGAGGCTGAGGCAAGAGAATCACCTAAGCCCAGGAGTTGGAGGTTGCTGTGAGCTGTGTGACACCACGGCACTCTACTGAGGGCAATAAAGTGAGACTCTTGTCTCTACAAAAAATAAATCAATAAATAAAAGTAAGTATATATGGCCAGGAACAGTGACCCATGCCTATAACCCTAGCACTCTGGGAGGTGGAAGCAGGCAGATTTCTTGAGCTCGGGAGTCTGAGACCAGCCCGAGGAAGAGCAAGACCCAACCTCTACTAAAAATAGAAGTATTACCCAGGTGTGGTGGCAGTCGTCTATAGTCTCAGCTACTCGGAGGGCTGAGGCAGTAGGATCACTTGAGCCCAGGAGTTGGAGGTTACTGTGAACTGTGGTGATGCCATTGCACTCCAGCCAGGGTGACAGAGCAAGACTCTGCCTAAAAAAAAAAAAAAAGCAATGAGTATGTAAGAAAAATGGAGCATTCATGATTAAGACCACAGGCACTAGAGTGAGACTAAATCACCCCAAGGTGAGTGATCCAAGAAAGCAAGGCAGAAACTATGATGCTTTTATGACTTGCCTTGGCAGTTACATGCCATCACCTCTGTCACATTCTGCTGGTCGTGCCCTGACTAACTGTGAGAAGGAAGTTCTCAAGGGCACTGATGCCAGGAGGTGAAGATCAATGGCAGCTACCTTGGAAAACAAGTACCACAAAGACCTTGGACAAGGTTTTTTAACTTCTTTAAACCTTAGTCTCCTTATTCCCAAATCCAGATAACAACAATCTTTTTTAGTGTTGTTATACATGTAGGAATTGACAGGATGATACATGTAAAGTACTTGGTATATAGGAAGTACTCAAAGCATATTATTTATTACAGGGGAAGCTCTGTGAGTGGACCACCCAGGGACTGTGGCAAAGTGGCCAACATATGGAGGTGGCCGACATTAGGAAGTAGGCCTGCTGTCCTGCTGGGTACATGTGGCACGTGTCCGGTCTATGGAGATTAGGTCACTTAAGGAGGTGGTCCTGCAGGGAGGTGGTCTGCTATAAAGGTTCTACTGTATTATTATAATCGAGGCACTGCCATGAGAAAGAGGTAGTATTTCCGAGGAACAGACAAAACTATAATCCCCCTTTTGCCTCATTCTTATATCTTCCAGTTGACTTCATTTTCTCTTATCTATATTTGAGTTCCTTGTAAGATTTTCATTGAAAAAAAGGATTATTCAGCTTCCCCCCAAAAAAGTAAACCACTGCTGTTGGATATTATTACAAGCAGGAAGAATTTTAGAATAAATGTGTGTGTGTGTATCTAACGATATAATTTCCACATAGACAGCATTACCAAGCGAGTAGAGATACAGTGTGGCTGGAAAGCAGAGAACATCAGATTGCATGAGCCATCTAGTCCAGTGTTAAACCCATAAGGCTATCACTCATTTTCCACAGCAGTCAGATGGAAGCCGTGACATTTGAGGCTGCTGGGTAAGTGGATGAAGTAACCTCCTGGACATCCCAAAGATTTGTTCATTCGCCACGGCATTTATTCAAGCATCTATTTTGTGCATGCACCAAGCTAACTGCTGTGTAGATAGTTGCAAACAAGATGGACAGAGCCCGCCTTCCGTGGAGCTTATATTTTTGTGAAGGAAAAGACATAGAATAAACAAATGAACCCTTATCCTTTCAGGTGGGGATAAATGCTCTAAAACACAACGATGTGGCAACGGTGCTGCCTGAGGAGGAGGAGGGCTGAGTAAACAGGGGCGGCCAAGGGAGTTATGAGAGGAGATGATATCTGAGCTGAGTTGTAGATGATGAGAAGGAGCCAGCCATGGAGCTGAGAGAGGAATTTGTAGACGTGTGTTGACAGGACACCTTGGGAAGACTGGGCCCCCAGGAAAACGCATTCCAATGGAAGTCTCACTAGTAATTAAAATCTCTGAAGTTTGGTTTGAAAGATAATCCAGACTAGATTGGCTTCCCTTTGATTGTGCATCTTCTTAAAGACCTTTGGCTAAAGTTGCTGGCCAGAGCCAAAATTTCTGGCAAAAAGTGACAGAATTGCTCATAGATGATGTAGCTAAGACCAATGCCTCTAAGTTAAAAACCAACTCTGAATTGAAGCCACTCTGAACATATCCTAACATTTCTAGAAAACCAAGTAAAGCCTGTGGAAACAGAAGTCAGCACACCAAGGACCAAGGATGGAACAGGTAACGTACAAACACTTATTTGCTTTCCCTGAGACTTTTCCCTCCTTATTTTCACTGCCAAGTGTTACACTTAGAAAGGAGGGGGAGAAGTGTTGAGGGAGAGTAAGAAATGGAACTCAAAAGCCTTAAGGAGGAGAAGAGAGGGTTGTAGATATCCATAAATATCTACTGAGTGTTTGAGAATATACTGATAAGCAAGAGGGATACTGTCCCTATTTTAAGAAGCTAAGAACACAGGAAGAAAATAAACAATTACATCTTTGCAATACACTTTGATAAGTGCTGTGCTGGGAGAGTTCTGGGCACTAAGCAACTGCTGAGTAGTGGTGCCTAACC
The DNA here is from genome assembly GCA_963574655.1 of Perodicticus potto. Lineage (NCBI taxonomy): Eukaryota > Metazoa > Chordata > Mammalia > Primates > Lorisidae > Perodicticus > Perodicticus potto. The sequence goes on from CAUYRH010168452.1 coordinate 9,176, forward strand.
CAGGCCAGAGGAGGGTGGGAACAAGGGAATACTCACAAAGTGAAGGGTGTTTAAACAGAAGACAGAGAGGCATGTGGCTGGAGCATTTTAGCCAAAGAAAATCACCCTAAGGCCAAGTGTTAAAGCAAATCCATGGCCCATTTCAAGGACTAAAAAGCTTAATGAACCCAAAGTATAAGATACAAGACAGCCAGTGGCAGGGTATGAGAAGTGTAGATAGAAGGGTATCAGTGGAGTGAACCATAAGGTGACAGTGGAGATGGACAGAAATGGGGGGACAGTTAGGGGACAGCATTGATAGGACCGTGACTGCCTATCAGGGCTGCCATCTGGTATATGGGATTGGACCATTTGCCAACCTAGGAAAACTGCAGGAAGAGCGATGTTTGGGTGTGTTAGGGCTGCAAGTGGAGGCAAGTTTAGTTTTGGCCAAATTGGGTGCGAGTTGCCTGTGAAACATCTACATAAAAAGTGTCCAGGAAGCAATTGGACATAAGGGTGGGAGTTTAGGAAAGAGATCTAAAGCTTAGGCAGAAGTGGATTCGTGAGTCATCAATGCATAGCCGAAGACAGGTCTGATTTTAATAGCTCCTGTGTCTGAGCGCTGAATCTGAGACAGAAATGTGAGGTAACTTGCCCAGGGCCGTGTCAGTAAGCACAGAGCAGGGACATAGACCTTCCTCCTCCTGTCTCCCATGGCTGCGCCCTTTCCTTGGGGACTTGCAGCTTTAACTATGTGCTCCAATGAGGAGTGGTAAGAAGGTGTGTGCGCTTCTGATTTTCATTGTATATTTCCATCGAGAGGGTGAGTATATAGAGAAATGTCATTATGTCTTGTGTCAGTGGCTAATGAATACATTTACACAAGCAACCAGCCACTCAACCTTGTCCTTCGGATACAATTCCAACAATAAATCCCTATTAAGCAGAAAGAAATCTAGTCACATTCTCTAGCTGTTCCTTTCTTGGCCCTGTAACCTATCCCAGAGAGTGCAAGGTCCCTGCCACATGCATCCTTCTTTTCTAGGTACCTGGAGCCCCGTTCCCTGTGCTACCCAAGGAGTCTGTGTGGGAGGAAACAGCGGACATCGTGTGTCCATTTTTCCAATACTGGGAGCAGGCATTTGTGTAGCAACTTCTGAGGTTGCTGAGCAAGCAGATTAAATGCTTTTAAAATAACTCTACTGAGTACCGAACAGTGCACAGAACAGACCTAAGAGTAGGTTAATCATCTCAGCTGCATTATCTTATGGTGTTCGGGACACAATGGAAAGCAATGAATGATCTGTACCTGTCAATGAAAACTCTGGGAGTGCCACCTGGAACTCCCCAGGCACGTGGAAGTCGGCCCACCTCTTTGTTCAACAAGCATTTCCTGAGCACATTCTGTGACACCTGCTCCTCCACCCCTGTGGTTCTTTCCTGGTCCTATTGTTTCTGCTTCTCATCTCAAGCCTAAGGGGATTCTCCTCAGACCTCTCACTATCAAAACTTGAAGGGTGAGAAACAGCCCCTTTGTTACTCCACAACTCTCGGCCACCGGCTTTCCCTGATACTACATTCCCCTTACTGGTTTCCTGTATTTCCAGGAGGCTTCTTTTCTGCCCCTGTCGCGGACAGCCCTTCTGCATCAGACATGTTCTTGCTTTGTATTTATTTTTCTGAAATGCCTACACTTAATTTCTTGGTGATCTCATCAATTCTGCCCTTGCCCTAACTTAGCTTTAAATATTTGGGGATGACTTCCAAATCCACATCCTCACTCCTGAACTTCAAGTCATATATTTTGAAATGTCTGATAAATATTGCTTCTGGGAAGTCCTACCAGCCCTTTCAGAATCCTTAACAATGTTGGCTTCTTTATTCCTGATGATAGGCTTCCATCCTCCTACCAATGACTCATCTCTCGAGCCCATTGTCTGGAGAGTGAAGTCTAAACTCCTAAGATGTATACCACAATTTATTTGTACATCATGGACTATTATGCAGCCTTAAAGAAAGATGGAGACTTTACTTCTTTGATGTTTACATGGATGGAGCTCGAACATATTCTTCTTAGCAAAGTATCTCAAGAATGGAAGAAAAAGTATCCAATGTACTCAGCCCTACTATGAAACCAATTTATAGCTTTCATATGAAAGCTAAAACCCAACTATAGCCCAAGAAGAAGGGAAAAGAGGAGAGGGATGGAAGGGAAAAGGAGGGGAGGGGAGAAGAGAGGATGGTTGGAGGGAGGGTAATTGGTGGGAACACACCTACAGTGCATTTTACAAGAGTACATGTTAAATTTACTAAGGGTAGAATATAAATGTCTCAACACAGTAACTAAGAAAATGTGGTGAAGGCTGTGTTAACCAGTTTGATGAAAATATTTCAAATGGTGTATAAAACCAGCACATTGTACCCCATGATTGCATTAATGTACACAGCTATAATAAAAAATAAATAAATAAATAAATAAGCTCCTAAGATGACATTCCCAGCTCTGCACAATTTAGTCCTAACCAACCTTTCTTGCCTTATCACTCACATTCTTCTCTTCCCATCTACCAAATCCTTTCACGATGCTCTTCTACCTTTGCATGGACTATGTTACTCCCATCTCTTTTATTTCCCTGTCTTTTCTCTCATCTTAAAAGCCATTTCTCACTGCAGTCTTTAACTGTTAAGATACAGCCCATTCTCAGGCCCATCTCAAGTACCAGATTCCCAGAATCTGGTAAATCTCCTGCAGCACACAAACCCCATGTCTTTGATATCCAGATTCTCTCTCATCCGCCATGTTAATCCATCAATTATCCTAGAAATTCTACTTCCTTAATACCTCTTGAATCCACTGAATTTCCTTTATCTCCATTATAATAATTTTGTCCAAGTTGCTACCGTTTTTTACCTGGGCTACTAACACAGCCTTCTACGTGGGTCACTATGAAAGTTTTGAGACAGATTGTGTCATGATCCATTATTTCATTTCCAAAAAATACAGTTGACGGCATCCTTTCTGATTCGCCCGTGCAAGTTTCAACTTGCTCAGCTTATTGATGTTGCTGGGAGGACTTTGTTTATTTCCATCCACATAGATTTTACATTTTTCAATTGTTGTGTATCTCAAAACGTTCGTAACTACACACGTAGCTGACCTCCTGAGTCCTCTGCCCCATCTCCAACTCGTACCTCTCAGCACGTGCCAAATGACTTTTCAGAACAAGAATCCAGTGAGGCCTCCCCTTCAGTGCCTTCCAGCAATGCTCAAACCCACACACCCTTGGTGCTCTGGATCCTGCCTATATCTCCACCCTGTCCAACCTTTTTTTCAGTCAGTCAGCATCATGCCTGTTCCTGCCCGTTACTTACACCTTCTGTTCTCTGTGTAAAATTCCCCCTTCCACCCTGCTCTCTTGACCATCAGGACACATCTCAAACATCCCTCCTCCTGAAAAGCCTTCCCTACCTATCTTCCCCCAGCTGTCAGTGTATTGTGTGTGAACTTCCTTTGTGGAACTTCTCCCAGTTCATTACAGATGCTCCTCAATTTACGATGGGGTTTTGTCTCAATAAACCCATTTTCAGTTAAAAATATGGTAAGTCAAAAATGCATTTAACACATCTAACCCACTGAACATCATAGCTTAGCCAGACCTAGCTTAAATGTACTCGGAACACATTATCCCACAGCCAGACAAAAATCATCTAATGCCAAGCCTATTTATAATAAAGCATTCAATAACTCATGTAATTCTTTGAGTACTGTACTAAAAGTGAAAAACAGAACGGTTGTGTGGGCACTCAAAGTACAATTTCTACTGAATGCCTGTTTGTGTACCATCTTAAAGTTGAAAAGTCATAAATCAGAGAGTGTATGCATTTCATTACATATTTCTAATGTTTTATTATGTCTGTTTCCCTCACTAGATTAAATATTCCATGAAGCAATTGGCCACCTCTGATTTGATCACCATTTTATCTAAACTTTTATCCTATGTTCCAAAAACACGCAGACATAGTAAGAGATACTCCAGAGATATATTCACTGAATGAGGGAATTGTTACTCTCTTGCCCTCCGACTTCCTAATTACAAGGTAATCCCTACTTTGTTCCTATTCCCTCTGGTAAGATTGACTATGGTTTTCTGAAAAGAAAAGTGAGAAGTTTTAATCCACTTTGGTTGACAGATCCTCTGTGAGCAACAGCAGCCATAACTTCATAATCCAGCCTTTTCTTTTTAAAATGGGCAAAGAAAACTGGCAAAGAATGGGAAAATATAGGTGGGTGTGAATCAGGTAACATGTTTTGACTCCACAGTGGATAAAAGTCATTTATGTGCCTTTCCTTCATCCCACACAGCACCAGGTTTCAGAAATTGGAGCCAAACTAGGCACTAATAAATGTGATGCTCACAGCTCACAACGAAAATTTTTTGAAGCGCTTTTCCTCTCAGTCAACCAATTTATTTTAAAACCCTTACTGAAAATGATTTACACTGGGATTTCAACTAAAAAGCTTCAAAATCTTTTTACCTCTGACATTTCCATTAAAACCCAAGTTAAAGAGTGAAAGTGACATCGAGTTAGGAAAAACATTCAGTGCAAATACAAATGCATTGTCCTTCCTTCTACCTGACTCTTATCAGCAAAGGTACATGCTGGAAACTCTGCTTGTAAACTTTCCTGTTCAGCTGTGTGAATTCCACTGATGAGGACTGAGGACAGGAGTGGGGAGAAATGGGAAGACCAGTAGACCAGGTGGTAGAAAACCAGCATTCTAGTTTTCGGTTTCACCACCGAACAACCATTTAACAAAGCATTTGATCTCTCTGCGCCCACGTTTCAGGAATTATAAAATGGCAATGATGAAGCACTGGTTTAAGAGGGCAGGCTAAGCACATGTGTTTATCTCACTCTTCTACCAGACATCCCAGGGACTGACCATAAAGATGAACAAGAGAGAACACATCCACAATAGTCTTGAGCACCGAAGACTTTGAAATGACTTCATGTTGAGGGAGGAAGTCACAGCCCAGGACCCATCCAGAAGACTTCAGCAGAGATAGGAATTGTTCTTCCCGTGGTACTCAAGAGAAGTCCAAGCCCAGAGCTAACAGATATGAGAGAGGTGGTGAGCAGAACAGTTAATTATACATCCAGTATTGAAATAACTACACTAGACTTTCTCCCTCTTCACGAACTCCTCTGGAGAAGCAGAGTCAACAGAGAAAAATCATACCATAAACATAGGCTAATACTTTATTCATAAACATAAACAGAAAGCCAAGGATTATTCCCATTTGAAGAAAAACAAACAAACAAATGAAAAAACAGTCCAAAAGAGAGCGACCAAGAGGAAGGTAAAATTGTAAAAAATCTTCCAGAAAGTAGAACATAATTTTAAGAAACTTTTAAAGGAACTAAAAGAACAAAAAGTTAAGAACTGTGGAAGACGAATCTAAGAGAGCCATTGTGCATCTAATAGAGGTAAACACAGAACTTTAATGATTAAAGATATAATTCAAGAAAATTTTCTGGAAGTGAAGAAAGCTTGGAGTTGTCAGAATAAAAGAGCCCACAGAGTACCCAAATGAATGAAATCTTGGAAAACCCAGAGAGAAAAAAAACTAAAAACTTTCAGAGAAAAGTAATAGCTCCTACCCACCCCATCCCTCCAAATTATCAGACTGATATTGGATTTTTTTATCACCAACCTTAGAAAACCAGAACATAATGTTGAATTGCCTTTAACAAAAAGAGAAAAAATTATTTTGAAGCTATAATTATATGTTTGGTAAAATTATCAAATCATGTTTGTATAAACAGATTTTCATACTTGTATGACTAATAAAATATTCCCCCTCAACTCTTTTGCTTGAATCTCATTATATGTTATTAACTCAAGAAGGAATCCAAGAAATAATACAACTATTAAGTGATCTAGCCCAGGACTGAGATAATTAAAGAAATCTCAATATTTTAAACACATAGTTTACCTAGGAAGTAATTGATCAAAACTTCATCAGGAAGTCAGAAGATTCTAAGAAAAATGCATTCAAGAAGAAAGTGAATTATTCTTCAAAACACAGTAAGGGGAAAAAATTATATAATCATTAGTGATTTGTTGAGGACATGTGATTTATCTGCCAACCTAGTATCTTCGGTTGGATTTCCCAGCAGAGCCTGGGAAGAGGATTCTTTAATGAGTGATTTCTTAAGGAAGTGCTCTTTGGAAAAGGGGAATGAATGGGAGCAATAAAGAACAGAAGGGAAGCAATAAAGAGCAGAAAAAAGCTGAGCAAGAACCTGTCTCTTCTGATTAGGAGAGGTACTGCGACTTCCCCGGTGCTAAGGGTTGCACCCACAGTCAAGTGTGGGTCCCGTCTTGAGGCGAGCTGGTCTATTGCACCCCTGTGGTCAGCCAGCAGCCGGCTGCTATGGGGAGGAGCGACTTCTCTCACGAGGCAGCTTCCCATAGACCAAGGGCAAAATTTTGGAAACAGGGCAGCTGTGAACTACCAGATGCCAACACTCGCAGCAGCTGAGTGAGTTCTTTGCCAGTGCATGGCTATAAAGTAAAACAACATTCACAGGACAAGAAAAAAAGACAGGTACTTTAAAATCCAGGAAAAAGAGAAAGCTTTTAATAAGAGCTTTAATCTTTAATAAGAAAGCCCTAGATCCAAATATGACGCAAATTGCAACTCTGTGGGGTAATTTTAAGCAATCACTATTATGTGAGAAAAGCTGTCTCATTTGATTCTGATTCATTTGATTCTGATGCTTGAAATATTCCCCTTGAATTACATAGGTTTGGTTACAAGACTACATTTTCTCCTTTATGGAACTAATTAGTAATTATAGTAAATAATATTTTCATAATTGTATTAAGTATCTTTTTTTTTTTGAATCAACAAAGCATGTAAGACGATTACAGCTACAGGACAGAAGATAAAATTTAAAAACTTTAACAGGATAAAAGTAAAGGAGAGCTGATAGAAGTTAAAAATAAAAAGGGGAGATGAGATGAAAGGAAGTACAAGAATAAAAAATGTTTATCTTCCATAAGTAGAGTTAATATATAGATATATAAAATATAATAGATATAGGTCCAGAGTTGAGATGCCAATAAATACAAATTTAAGCACTATATTATTTAATAATATAAAGATATCTAATTTAAACACCACTAAATATATAACAAAAAAGTGAAAGAGAGAGAAAGATAATATGAATAAGCAAAATTTCTCATCTTTCATAGAAAAAGATCACTTTGTCACCCTTTGCATTAGAACACTAAATTTTTTTTTTTTTTTTGAGTTTTTGGCCGGGGCTGGGTTTGAACCTGCCACTTCCAGCATGTGAGGCCAGCACCCTACACGTTTGAGCCACAGGCACCACCCATCTTTCATAGAAAGAAATCACTAGATTCTACTGAAGTCTGATAAATCAAGAAATGGCCACATGATATTATTTGATATCATAGAGATAAATACCAGAAGAAGTGAAGTAGAAACAGTTGACAATGGCTACCTCTGAGGAGTGGTGTGGAGAGGAGTGTAGAAACAGTCAACTTTTTAATTCCATAACCTTCTTATTACAGGATTTCTTTTTGTCCTCCACATGTATTACTTCTGTAGCACTAATAAAAATGTTAGTAAAAATACTTGCCAACCCATCCCATCAAGTAATTAAGAGAATTAATTAAGGTAATGTATAGGAAAGCACTTTGAAAACCTTGAGGTCCTGAAGTGCCAAGATCAATGTGAAGTATTAATAAGAAGGAGATCTTAGGAAGTTCAATATGGGGGAAGAAATGTAGCGCTTTTCTTGATCAAGCCTCTCTTCTACAGTGCCAAGATCGGAATTAAAAAGGGATTTATCTCCAAAATGCTGACAGTAAAATATCTGAAGGAATAAATGTGCTGAGAGAGTATTTGGAAGATTGACAAGAATTTAAATAGTAAGTGTTGCAATAGAACTATTGAATTTCCATCAGTTTTTTTCTCCAAACCAAAAACACTATGAAGAACTAAACAGCACTAGCGATGCTATCATCTCAAGAAATGCCAGAGCAAAAACATTTCTTGTTAAAGTACAGACTTAACCATACTCCTGCATCTTAAACCATTTGTAGAACTTTTGTGAACAGCCTCATAATTAGCATCCCACATGTTTTAGGGATATCGTGTTCTCATAACTTCTTAATTACACAGAGAGTTCTAATCAATAGTCCTCTTAGAGCTTTGAAATAAGATTGTTGATTTGTGCCTCTGTCCCCTCTGCAAGAAAGGGAATTTCTCAAAATAAGAAACCATATTTTAAACTTCATTCTCTCTCTAGTGCCTGCTTCAGGGCCTCCCAGCACAAAGTAGCTGCTCAATGAAGGTTTGCTAAATGGATGGTTGGCTGGGTGGGTGGATGGAACGGACCGATGGATGGGTAGAAGGATGGATGGACGGACGGACAGACGGACGGACGGACGGATGGATGGATGGATGGATGGATGGATGGATGAGTGGGTGTATGGATGAGTGGGTGGATGGATAGATGGATGGATGGGTGGATGGGCGGATGGATGGATGGGTGGATAGATGGATGGATGGATGGAAGGATGGATGGATGGATGGATGGATGGGCAGATGGATGGATGGATGGATGGATGGATGAGTGGATGGGCAGAAGAATGGATGGATGAATGGATGGATGGATGCATGGGTGGATGGATGGATGGGTGGATGGATGAATGGATGGATGGATGGGTGGGTGGATGGATGGATGGATGGAAGGATAGATGGATGGATGGGTGGGTGGATGGATGGATGGATGGATGGATGAATGAGTGGATGGGCAGATGGATGGATGGAAGGATGGATGGATGGATGGATGGGTGGATGGATGGATGGATGGATGGATGGATGAATGGATGGATGGATGCATGGGTGGATGGATGGATGGGTGGATGGATGAATGGATGGATGGATGGGTGGGTGGATGGATGGATGGATGGAAGGATGGATGGATGGATGGATGGGCAGATGGATGGAT
>CAUYRH010168459.1:0-37909 GCA_963574655.1 Perodicticus potto
CAGCTACTTGGGAGGCGGAGGCAGGAGACTCGCTTGAGCCCAGGGGTTGGAGGTTGCTGTGCTGTAAAGCCACGGCACTCTGTCCAGGGTGACAGCTTGAGGCTCTGTCTCAAAAGAAAAAAAAAAGACAAAAACAGGAAAAGCCTTTGGAGAAAGAGGTGCGGTGTCCCTCCCTTAGGAGCTTTGAAGATAAGGGGAGCCTTTGAGTGAATTCCCCTGGTGCTATCATCCACTCTGGGGAGACCCTGGCAGGGGGCACCAAGAACAGCTCTGCCAGGCCAGGCCTTGGTCCCCCACAGCCCAGAGAGTAGGCATAGGCATGGGGTGGATGGAGCAGCTGTGTCTGGCAAAGGAGACCTGGGGCTGAGGTGCAGTACTGTGCACCCAAGGCCGGGAAGCCGGGGTTGGCTGGAAACTGTGGCTCTGCATGGGAGCCGTGAGAACTGTAGAAGAGTTATAAACTGAGGTGTGTGCCCTGGTGTGGTAGCTCACACCTGTAATCCCAGTGGGAGGCTGAGGAAGGAGGAATGCTTGAGGCCAGGAGTTTGAGACCAGTTTGAGCAACATGGTGAGACCCTGTCTCTACAAAAAATTTTAAAAATTGCCTCGTGTGCCTGTAATTTCAGTAACTTATCAGGGTGAGGCAGGAGAATCCCTTGAGATTCGGAGTTTCAGGTTAGAATGAGCTATGATTAGGCCACTGTACTACAGTCTGAGTGACAAAGCAAGATCCTATTTATTTATTTTTATTTATTTTTATTTTTTGAGACAGTCTCATTATGTCACCCTCGGTAGAAGAACATGGTGTCACAGCTCACAGCAACCTCTAACTCTTGGGCTTAAGGGATAATCTTGCCTCAGCCTCCCAAGTAGGTGGGACCATAGGCACCTGGCACCATGCCTGGCTAGTTTTTAGAGATGGGAGTCTTGCTCTTGCTCAGGCTGGTCTCAAACTGAACTCAGTCAGTCCTCCCACAGTGCTAGGATTACAGACGTGAGCCACCATGCCTGGCCTCTCCATGCTTTTCTTAAGGGAGGAACCACAATTGCTCCTTCCCTGAGTTCCCCACCCCTAGAGATTAAACAGAGTGAGCCTCCGTCTAGGGGCCTCAGAAACAATCTAGGGGGCAGGTGTAAAAGACAGGAAGAGCCCAGCTCATGGCCCCCACCAAGTCCCTCCTGCTTCAGTCCAGAATGTTCTCCATTGTCTCAAACTTCTCAGGATGTGTGTGTGGGAGGGGGTGCTTTGGTGGGCTGTGCATTATCCTTGGAGCTCTGTGGCCTTTTTTCTCCAAACATGTGAATATTCCTTTAGCTCAGGACATTTTTCTCTCATCTCTTCTATTATCTTCTCCATTGTTCCTTAGGTGTCCTTTGGGCACTTAGATGTGACTTTCTAGATCATTTCTGTGCATCTTACAACTTTTCTTTCCACTTCTTTTTTTTTTTTTTTCTCACTAAGCTGGGGGAATGTTATCTGTCTTACAGATTTGTCTATTATTCAGCTCCCTTGTAAAAAAGTGTTTATTTTGGCCACGGTATAGTTCATTTCCAGGAACTTTCCTTTGTGTCTGATTGTTCCTTCCTGTTTGGAGGATGCCATTAGTACTGACACTGTAAGGCTTCTCTAGGGTTCCCCTCTCTTCCTTGCACTATTTGTTTCCTCTTCCCTGGTTGTTGTGTAAACTCAGCAGAGGTGGCAGCAATGGGCTGAGCCCCAGAAATGCACTGACTCTGGGCCAGGCTGTGACAGATTCATATGTATGGGCATGTTGCTGCCTGGCCATCCTTCTGTTTTTAAGAAAGATAAACCTTTAATCTCTGAAAAGCTTTTGCAGGGACATCTGTCTGTTGGGGAGACAGGTGGGTGATAGAGGCAGGTGGGAGCTTCTCCTCCCTTCCTCCTCCACCCTTTCTGCCCTGGCTCTTGCTCATCCTCTGCCCTGCCCACCCCGCTTCCTCTTTCCCTCCCTTCTGCCATTATTCCCCACAGCCCTGCCACTCCCAAACTTTTCAGTTCAGCAGATATCCAGTTGGCCCCTCTGGAAGGCTGGCTGCAATGAGGCCAACAAGTCTCAACAGCTGTGCATCGAGTTGCTGCCACGTGCAAGTCTCACCACCACTGTGAACAGGGACTGCCATTAGCTCCATCACACTCATGTGGAAACAGAGGCACAGGGCAGTTAGGGAACTGCTCAAGGTCACACATCCATTAAGTGGTAGAGCTGGGATTTAAACCCAGGCAGTCTGAAATTCATGGAAGGAAAACCTAATCTTGCTGGAAAAGCCTTCCCAGACTTTCCTCCACGCCCATGGTCTGAGCCTTTGAGGCCACTATCCCTGGCTGCCACCTAGTCTTGGGGTGCCTTCCCAGACCCCTGCCTCCTGCTGCATAGCTCCTCCTCTTCCTCTAGACTTGGTGCAGATGGGCTTCCCGGGGAGCATGCCCCAGCCCTACCGGCACCACTTTTCTCCCTCTTGGCTGTCACTGTAGTGAAGCCACCCTTTGCATCCTTAGTCCTTGCTCATGAGGACACTCATTCCACAAACATTTCCTGGATGTCCTCCAGAGGTCATCTCCTATACCTGGTGGGTGTGACAGGTGCCAGAGGCTACCAAGTGACAACCTGATGGGAGGGCTGTGACACTGAATGCAAGAGGACCCAGGCAGCACCCGCCAGGGCAAACCCAACTCCCAGAAATGTAGCCCACTAGTGAAGTTTGAGCCACAAGGGTGGGCTAGAGAGAGGTGGCAGAGGAGAGGGGGCAACACTGGAGACCAGCATACAGGGAGGGGACTGTGTCTTTGGTTCACGGTGGCCGCCACTGAGGCAGCATGTGTTACGCTGGCCCTTGGGTTGGCCGCTCTTGCCCACAGGGAAGAATGCTGGTCTCCAGTGTTGCCACCTCTCTCTAGCCCACCCTTGTGGCTCAAACTTCACTGAATGGGCTACATTTCTGGGAGTTGGGTTTGCCCTGGCGGGTGCTACCTGGGTCCTCTTGCATTCAGTGTCACAGCCCTCCCATCAGGTTGTCACTTGGTAGCCTCTGGCACCTGTCACACCCACCAGGTACAGGGGATGAGCTCTGGAGGACATCCAGGAAATGTTTGTGGAATGAACAAGGGACAGCAGAGTGTCCTCATGAGCAGGGACACAGATGCATTCCAGCAGAGCGCAGCCTGGGCCTGCCTCTGGGAGGTGTCCTTGAGAAGGGAGGTGACAGGGGAGTGGCAGCCCCAGATAACAGCCCACGCTGGGCTGTGCCAGGTGCTGGGGTATGTGCCCCCAGAGCAGAGCTGCTTCCACGTGGGGTTTTCCTTGCAGCCAAGGGTGTCATCCCTCATCACCCGGGCTGTCTCCTCATTTGGCAGACACAGGGTGTGTGAAGGACGATGGTGGCAAGGCTTCCTGAGCCTGGCCCAAAGTGGTTGGCTTACATTGACCAGCCCCGGCCGTCATGAGGCCTCCAGGGGTTCACTGCTGTGAACATTTTCCTTTTTTTATGCACGAGGAGACTGAAGCATGGACAGTTACCCCCCCTCCCCAGGTGCTATACCTGGTATGTGTGGGTGCAGATCTGGACCCAGGTAGTGGCTCCAGAGCCCTTCACTCAAGCCATGGACAGTGCTGCAGTGAGGAACCCACAGGCAGAGACCTCCCACCCGTGCCACTGTGAGGACGGTGGCTAATCCACCCCCCACACACACTCCACACTCATCTCCTAAACATCCTTAGTCATCAGACCCTCCCCTGAACCTTTCCTGTATGGCCAGCCCTGCTGTGCTGAGGAAGGCAGATGGTGATACCAGATACACAGTGGGCTGGTGCGGTCTGACAGGAAGCCGTGTTGTTACCCAGGCGGGTGAGACCTGATGAGGGGGCCAGGCAGAGGAGTGGGGCACCTTGGTTTGAAATGTGGGCAGCCTTTCTCAGACCCCCATTCCCAGCACCCACCGCCAGGTGGGCCTCAGCTCTTGTCACATCCATAATGCCATAGCAGTGGTGGGTGTCATCCTGCCACCTCCATCTCAGGTATGAACACCCCTGGGTCCCTAACCCTGAGCCTGTTTCCAGGTGTGAAGTGCAGTTGAGTTTAAACCAGAGGGTTTACAGAAAGCACCTGGCACACAGTATATAGCCAGTCATCAAATGTTCATGAGAAAAATCAGTTCCCGGGGCTGCTGTCTGTGCAGTATGCACAGATTCACTCCTCATGCTCCAGTGTCCTCCCACACCCCAAAAGCGTATGTACCCTTCGGAGAGTTGGCATGGCTGTGGGAGCCCCATGTGAGTGGGTGTGAATGTGCCTCATGGTGAGACAGTGTCCTGCCCAGGGTCAGCTTCCCACCTGGCCCCCCGGGCTCTGTCCACCCACAACCCTGAACTGGAATAAGTAGGTGAATAATTATCTTACTTTTATTTATTTTTCTTAACTGGTTATATAGTGCACATGTATTTCAATGTTTAATATCAGCACTGTTTGGTCTTTAGTTAGAAATATGCCATGGAAACTTCAGTCTGGTTTATATCCATTAGTCTGTGGCCAAATTGGTTTCATTTCCTGGCCTTTCACTTAAAGTTGGCATGATGACCCTAAGCGAGGACCTGTGTGCTCAATCCTCGAATCTTCACTTTGGTCAGGATCTCTTCACCAAACACCTCCCATGTGCCAAGCCCTGTGTTGGCTGCTGAAGGCCAAGGTGAATTGGTCAGCCTGGGTTCCCACCCTCACAGGCTGTGTCCTCAACCAATGACAGCACAGAGTAGCCAGGGGTGGGGTGGAGGACCCCCTCCAGAGAGAGACAAGGAAGACTTCCAGGAGTCAGCAGAGGGAGCAGTGAGGGGAAAGGCCCAGAAGCCTGAACCTTCCTGGCCATGGGCAGCAAGTGTTGCAGGGGCAGAGGACAGGGTGGTGGAGGGTGGCAGGAGCTAGGGAGTCTATATGAAGCCCACTGTGGGGGTGGGACACCCTCTCTGGGGCAGGAGTGGAATGGAGAATTCCCATCTGCCATTCAGATGGCTCCCATTGCTCATGTGGCCTTCCACGAAAGAAGACTGCAGTGGCCATTCCTGAGGGAGGTGGTGGTCTAGGGACAGACAGGAAGGAGTAGGAGGGGCTCAGGCCTGGTGACTGTAGCTCCTGAGAGGAGCCAGTGGGAAGGCGAGCTCCCGCACCCCAGGGTTCCCTGCTTCTGGTCTGCTGGGCTTTCTCCCAGGAGTATGGCACCACAAGCATCCTGGGTGTCCCCATTCTGGGCCTCCCCTTCCCCAGCTTATTCCAGGTTACTCAGGTAAAAGAATCCACAAACTTCCTCTCCTCCAGTCAAGCTGCCCACACACAGGCATGAGGACAGATGCCAAGTGCAGCCCTCCTGCTGTCCCACTGGTGCCTGGCAGTGCCAGCATAGTCCCTCCCACTTTGGACCTTTGCCTGCCCTCCCCAAGTCCCTATGTGACCCTCCCAGGGATCTTGGCATCAAACCCCCCTCCCTGAGGCCCAGCCAGCTCACTCACCATAGACCCTTGGGCAGGTCACCTGGAGGCTCTCAGGTGGTCACAATGCCCACCTCATAGGGCAATGGAAGGAATCACACTGAAGGTGCTTGCAGTGCCCAATGGGAGAGTTGACAAGCAAGGGGACAGGAACCTGGGATGGGCCCATTGCTGCTGGGGCAAAAGCCAGCCAGTCCTGGGGTCGATGATGGGTGTTGGACAGCCTGTTCAGCCTGCAGAGGTGGCTGGGGAGCTCTCTGAAGGCCCAGCCCTGTGCAGGAGTCCCCACCCCCTCCCCCACCTTCATGCCCAAGGCTTCTCACTCCTGAACTGACAGACACTGCCAAGTAGGTCTTGGGACTCTCTTGCAGAGGCTCCTAGCTGAGCCTGTCTTCCCTGGCCTCCTAGGGACAGAAGAGGAGCCTCTCCATCTCCATCCTGGAGGGCATAGGCTTCCACGTGGGCCAGGCTCTGGGCGAGAGGTGAGACCTGCTCCTCCAGCTTTCCCTGACCTGCGCTGGCAGGGGCAGGGGGACAGGAACCAGCCCTCTTCCCTCTTCCTCACTTCAAGGCCCACCACACACACCCCATCCCAGGACCAGCTTGGTGGCATCAACCTGGCCCAAGTGTCTGCCCCTGCCCTGCCAGGCTGCCCTGGGAGACGCTGGCCCTCAGGGAGGAACTGGATGTCCTCAAGTTCCTGTGCAAAGACCTGTGGGTTTCCGTGTTCCAAAAGCAGATAGATGGTCTCTGCACCGACCACGAGGTGGGTGCGCCTGGCGTCCCTCCCTGCTCCCTCGCCACCCCACAGAAGTTGAAACCAGGGAGGGCTGAGGAGGGGAAACCCCTGCAGGAAGGTTGCTGCCCACTTGTTAGGGACCCGTCCAAAGGTGGGAGGCAGGAACCCAGGTTCCCTTCACAGCTGTAGCCCTTCTCAAATTCTCTGTCCAGTCCTCTGAGGGAAGCCAGGAGGCTGCAGAGGTGCTACTTCTGCCAACACTGAGTCCCTGTGTGGGCAGAAGTCTGCTGGTGGCAGCAGCTGCCTCTAGTGACACCACTTGTCTCCACCTGACTGGAGCTCCTGCAGAGCCACTCCAGGGGCCCAGTCTCCAGTTTCTCACCATGACCCTGGTGGCAGGAACTGTTCATCAGGAAGTCTTGTGGCCAGAGGGCAGGACCAGCACTCCCCCTCGGGTGTGCCAGCCTCAAGTGAGGAAGCCTCAGAGCCTTCCCCAGTGGTGGTTTTGAGGCAGGAGTCCTTCCAGATGTCAGCACAATGGGGCTGGTGCTGGGTTCTGCCTTCCCTTCCCCTCACTGCCAATGTATAAGCCTAGCCCCCACTAGCTTCTCCTTTACCCCCAGGGGACCTATGTCCTACAGGACAATAACTTCCCTCTCTTCATCAGGATGGCCTTGGGCCCACAGTATCTGGAGGAGGCACCTCACCCACACTCCCTTCCCCTGGATACCAGCTCCCCCAGTGAAGCCTTCCCCCTCGCCCAGGCCCTGGGTGCTGGCCTCCCCTCTCTCCCCAAATGGTCTGTGTCCCCTGCCCCAGTTCCTGGCCTTCACCTGCGGCCTCCTGCGAGGCACCCTCCATACCCTAGGCTTTGAGAGCTTGATCACCTCCTCCGTGGCAACCCTGCCTGCCTGTGAGTCACGGGGAAGGGCGGATTCTTCTCATCCTTTGAGTGTGCTGGGGCTCCAGAGCTCTCCCTCCCAGCTCCTGCGTGGGTGCTAGGAAGGTAGGCCCAGGCTGTCATGCCCCATTTTACAGATGCGGACTTGAGGGCCGAACAGCAGTGCAGGCCCATTTGTACTATAGCCCTGACTGCTTTCTTGGGGGGAGGGTGCCATCCCTGAGGAGAAAACTCTAGAGATTTCTAGCATGTCTGCCCAGCATGAGAGCCCGAGGGAACATGTAGAGGTCATCCTAGCTGAAGCTTTGGTGAGGGCTGGAGACAGCCAGGCCACATGTGCTGCAGCCTGCCTGATGGGGTGTCCTGCCAGACAAGTTGGAGCCCCATTCCAGCTGGGGGCAGCCACCTTCCCCAAAAGTCTGCAGCCAAACCACCTCCCCCGCCCCCACTCCGTGTTCCCCAGGCTTGCTCATGGGGGCACCTGGGGCCCCAGCAGGCAGGTCCCTCCCAATGCCTCCACGAATAGTTTCTGTGCCTCTAGTCATTACACAGCAGATGGGCGGGAACACCAACCCCTTTAACCATAAGGAAACTGAGGCCCAGCCCAGGCCACTCAGGCTGTTAGTGGAGGGTGGCATGAATATCTCCAAGATGTCTGGGTGCCTTCTACCTCTCCCCCAGGACACAGCCTCAAGCTAAAGCCAGTCCTTCTCTTCCAGGTAAGTTCTGGGTGATGATCCAAAAATCCTGAGGAGCCCCAGGTCACTGCCAGTTGAGCCTCACAGCTGCCCTATCCCTCACCCACCAGGGGACAGCATACGCCTTGGCCCAAGGCCCCCCGCTGCTGCCTTTGTGGCTGGGGCTGGGGCTGCCAGGCTCTGGAGTCACACGTGCTCAAGAAGTGGGTGTCAAAGGGAGGTGGGAGCATCACAGGAGGCAATAAAGGGTCTGTGTGTGGAATAAGATACAAAGGGGGCCATCTAAGGAGAGAATGTCATAGTCCTCCTGCAGCTCTTTCACTCCACTCATGGGCCCCTTCCACTCCCAGCTCTGGCGTGAGCCCTTGAGTTTGCCGCCTCCCTCTCTGTACACCTGGCAGGGGAGGGGGGCCCCCATAGCAGCCTCACTGTCTCTGCTGAGTCAACAAGTCTGAAGCCATCCCCGGCCCAGTGGGGTACACAGAACCCAGCCTCTCCCTGGGGAGCAGGGCTGGGCATGCAGAGTACAGGCAGGGGCCAACTGGGGATGAACACAGACAGGGGGGACAGACATCCTCTTCTCTCCCCTCCACCCCCCAGTACACAGCAGACACACTTCATGTACCTGGAAAACGTGAATCCATCCTGCCCGGCACTATGGCCTAGCTGCCTGTCCTTGGGCAGTGCTGGCTTTTCTGCCTTCACTCTGCCACCTCCTCCCTCTGCTACCTCCTCCCTTGTCTGCACTTGTAGCATCTGGGGTGTCACACACCTGGACTTGTGCCTGGGCTCTGCCACCACTGCCCCATGAAGGTAAGAACCCTGGCCTCAGAGCTGTAAACTACGACTGGGGGTAAGACCCAACTGCAATGAGGAAGGGTCCCCTTGCTTACAAAACTCCCAGCAGAGGGGGTGTCTCCACCTCTGTAGAGCTGCTCCACATGCCCTTCGCCGCCTGCCACCTGTGCTGCTGTGCCCCTGCTGTGTCTTGCAGCCACCTGGCCTCTGCTGACTGACCTCCTTGCCCTTCAGGCGACCTTAAACAGGCCCATCCTAGTAAAAGTGTTGAATTGTTACTTTGGGGCACACTTCTCAGGTCCATCTGGACCCCTTCTCCAGGTGCTGGCACTACCCAGCACAGAGCCTGGCACTCAGGAGCCCGGAGCAGGTTTCCCGAGTGGATGGAAGTTACTTGGCTACATGGCCTGCTCTGCAGGGGGAGTGAGATTGGTGTGGAGTTCACTGCAGACTCGCTCCATGCTTAGACACACCACCCTGCCTCCCCGAGGGACCAGCTGCTTGGGGAGATTTGAAGGATGGTGGGAGGAGAGACAGAATCTGTCCCAAGAGGAAGAAAGCTGGCCCTCAGCCACTGAAGGCAGTGCTTGGTCACTGGGCAGAAGCCCTGGAGGGGCACCTGCAGACTGGGTGGGTCCTTTTGTCTTGTCCCATGTCACCTCATCCTAGGCACTATTTCATGGTCACCTCCCCTATGCCCAGGTGTGTGCCTGTTTACCCCCTACGCCAGTGTAGGGAGCCAGGCCCTGGGGGGGAGGGCCTCCGAGGCACATCATGCCCCTCTCTCTGAGCCCCACCAGCCCTCACCTCCTAAGGGGCATATACAAGGGGAATTGCACCTAGTGCCTGTCCTGTAGGCAGGGGCAGAGCCTGGGGCACCAGCTGCTGCCAGCTTTCAAACCCCCACTCTGCCCATGTGCCCCAGGGTGAGGGACTTCATGTCTCTGGGCCTCCTTTTCCTCGTCTGTTGAGTGGGCATCATACCTGCCCCACTGGGCCATGGTGGGGAAGAAAGGGAGCATGTGTGCTGTCATCTTTCTATGAGAGGTGGCTAGAGCAGTACCAGGTAAGTGGGTCGACTGCTGCCTTGCTGAGTGCCAGGCCCGAGCTAAGTGGACTTCCACCTGGTTCCTCCTGACCATGAGAGGCACACGCCAACGCCAGCCACTCAGCAATGAGGAAGCTGAGGCTCAGAGAAGTGAAGTCACTTGCCCAAGGTAACACACCTGGGGGAGCTGGCATCTGAGCTCTGGACTATGTCCCTCCTGGTCCCAGCGTCCTTCCCCACCCCTAGCAGAAATGCTGAAGGGCTGGGGGCCAGCCTGACAGACCCCACGCGGTGCTGTGTGTGAGGATCTGCAGGCAGCCCTGTGGGCCCCGTTTCCATCTGTCAGTCCTCGAGAGCAGACAGCACCAGGCCGGGGCGTGCTGGGGAAGGGGCGGGGATAGGCGGGCAAACCAGTCTGGCAGGCAGCTCAGCCCAGGCCTCCCTCGTCTGGGCCTGCACTGACGTTCTGGTCCGGCGGGGCAGGGAGCTGGGGCCGCAAGGCCACCATCAGGTACCAGGGACCTGGGACTGGGGAGGAGGGGTGGCAGGTGGGCACCCAGACCTCACCACCCCAATTCCTTCTACCTCCTGGACTCCCCCATCCCTCTCCCTCTACAGCATCCTTCCTCTATCCTGCTTTCAGTTCTTCACGGATAACCTGTACACCCCATCTCGTCCGAGTTTGCTGGGTCTCTCCCCAAATTAGAACACTGCGATTTCATTGCTCCCCCAGAACTCCCTTCCCTACATCCCTCATTGCCCCTCCAATATACCTAGCTCTGAAATTTCAGTCACCCCATATTCCTGGCTGCTCCCCAATTCACCTCACTGGTTTTACATCCCTTCAAGCCACCTCAGCCTCCCACCCCCAGAGTGCCCCCCCTAGTGTCACTCAGCTGCTACTCCAGCTCCCCCATTTCCCAACTTCCCATTTCTCACATTTGCTCAGCTCTGCCCAGTGTCCTGGCTCCTCGGAAACCCAGAGGCTCCCAAATACCCAACCATCCAACCCTAAATTAGCCACCTTTCCTCTATCCTGACACCCCCTCCTCACTGTACCCTAACAGGTACCTCCCCCAGGAAGGTGACCCAAGAACCCAACCAACATCTGGGATCAAACCTCTCGCCTATCCAAGCTGTCCTGAGGCAGGGCAAAGACCCTGGCCTCAGTTCTGCTGTGTCTGCCCAAGGGGGCAGGCGACTGAGCCTGGCCTCCCCCTCCCGCCCCAGGAGCAGGTCCCTCGCACCCTGCTGCCCTTCTGCTATGTACAAGCATTACAATGTCCACTTCGCCAAGGGTGCCCAGACTCCCACTGAGTGCAACCTCTTGGATCCAGAGTTGGGGCACCAAAAAGGTAAGGGTTCAATTTGCGGGTGGGTCATGGCAGGCTGAGAGACCTGGGAGGAAGCCTTGTGGATGGAAGCCCAAAAAGGAGAATCACTGTCACCAGAAGAGAAAAGCCACTAGCACACCCCACAGAGGCATGTGCACAGTAGGGCTGGGGCTGGGACTGGGGCTGGGGGAGCATAACCCAGGTGCGATCAAAGGGAGGAGCCAGGGCTAGAGATGGAAGCAGGGATGTCCACCTGCCTGGCCCTTCCCCCAGGGTGGGAATAGGTCCCACCCCCCCAATCTGGGAGGCCACAGTGCTATGGGAATGGGGAACAGAGAGGGAGCCCCCACACTGTCTGAATGAAATGGGGCTTGAGTTTCTAGTGGTGACAACAGGTGCTCCTGCATAGGGTGGGGAGGGGGCAATTACCTCCCATTAGGGCTGATTCAGACTCCTCAGGGCCGGGCGGGTGCCCAAGTCTCCCTGGTCAGCACCCTTTCAGTCAGCTTGACCTGAGCTCAGGGACAAGGGCCCCCTTCCCAATCCCCGGCCTAATCCCTCTCCATCGCCACCACCCATCACTCTGGCCTCCTCTAGTCAATCAGGCCAGCTCCCGTTGGATTCCTCCCAGCCCCCTACCCCACACTGGGGACCCCACCAGGGACCAGCTGACCTTAGGCAGCATACTCTCTTCAGCCCCCTTTCCCGGCCAACTCTTGCACCTCCTTCCTCCTTCCTCCTGTGCACAGATCCTGCCTCCCCTCACCTTTCTCCTCACAGTCTCTGAGTTCTTTGGGGCCTCTGAGGTTCCCAAGAATGCTTCAGCCCCAGGCTCCACTTATACACACGCTGGTGCCACCCAGGGGTCAGGGACCCAAGTCCAGTTACCCCCCACTTCCTTCCTTCTAGGATACTGTCATCAGTGGCGCCATGACGCAGTGGCCCCTCGAGTCCACGGGCCCTGTCGGTCATCCCCCAAGTCACGCTGGCAGCTGGCCTACCACTGCCAACAGGGGGCAAGTGGCAGCTGGCGTCGGGGTCCCCAGCCCCCTGTCCAGCAGCGGCGGCAGCCTCAGCTCCCACTTCCTAGTCCCCTGCGGCAGCGGCTCTGCCCTACTCAGGGTGCCCAGAAGGGGCTGCCTGCCCCCCGGGGACCAGCCAGCGTCTCCCAGCCGCTCCCCACGCCCACCACCTCACCCGCCGTGGCACCCATCGTGGCCAGCAGAGGCCCAGCCCTGCCCTCAGCAGCCGGCGCCCTCCTGGAGCCCAGCGAGCCCACGGATGCCCGGCCCCTGCCTGCTCCAGCAGCCTGCGGCTCCTTCACCTCCTACGGCTCCGGTGCTCACCCAGCCCTCCTCAGTGGGCTCCATGCATGGCTCCTGCTGCCTTGCTTCCCGCCTGGGCCTCCTGCTTCCTGGCTAGTGCCTTCCTGACCCCTCATCCCACACTCTGGTTCCCGCCCAGGAGGGCACTCACCCCAGTGCTGGGGCCCAGGCCGGTTGCCTCTGCTTTACCTGCTGGCTTTCAGGCCAGGCCTGTCCACAATGTCTCTCTCCTGGGCTGGGCCGCAAGGGCCTACCTCTCCCATTCCCTCTGCCAGCACCCCGGGTATGCTTTCTCTCTTCCCAGCCCTCCTTCTCTAGCCTCAGGAGGCCACAAGGGACGTGGGCAGGCAGCGGCGGTGCACACCAGCTTGCTGGCCAGCTCTGGTTGTGGGGGAGACAGACCAAGTGTGAAGTTGCAGCAAGAGACGGCAGCTGGGAAGCAGAGGAAAGTCAGTGCTAAGAGTGACCCCCAACTTGTTCATTCATTCATTCATTCCATGACTAGGTCCTGAATGCCCATGTGTGTGCCAGGCACCGTTCATGGGGCACAGCAGGGGGCAGGGCCAGCTCAGAGCTCTGTCTCCATGGAGCTCACATTCTGCTGGGGGCGGGGGCAGGTGGGAGGAAACAAGTTAAAAGCTTAGAAGTGGGGTGGCACCTGTGGCTCAAAGGAGTAAGGCACCGGCCCCATATGCCAGAGGAGGTGGGTTCAAACCCAGCCCGGGCCAAAAACTGCAAAAAATAAATAAATAAATAAATAAAAATAAAAATGTTAAAATAAGCTTAGAAGTATGCCACCCGATAAAAACCACATTGGGGGACCATAAGGCGGGGAGAGGTGATGGGGTATGTCAGGGTATGCAGATTAAACAGGGTCATTAGGCCTGGCCTCGTGATGGCGACATTTGAGCAAAGACAGAGCAGCAGGGTCATCAAATGCAAAGTCTAAGGTGGCATGTTCCAGGGACAGGAAGGAGACCATCACTTTGGTTTTTGCCGAGTGAGGTGGGAGCCATAGGCAGTTTTGAGCGGAGGAGGAACATGAGCTGACTCAGGGCCTACCAAGAGAACAGGGTACAGAGGGGGGGTGGAAGCAGGTGGCTCAGAGAGCAGGTAGGAGTCCAGGCGAGAGGTGCTGGCAGCTTGACCAGGGTCATGTGCAATGGAGGTGGGGACACAGCTGGTTTCTAGGTCTGGTTTGAAAGTGGAACAACAGGTACAGGACCTTGTCATTGGAGCCCCAGCCCATGATGCTTGTTTCACGTGCAGAGAAATAGTCTGGAATGAGATCCACCTGCCCACCACTTCGGACGACTGGTCCTGAGTCTTCCATCTGCCTTCATGGCTCTGCCACCAGGCATGGCCAGGTGACCAGGTCTCTCTGAAAGTAGGCTGTACCACGAGGCCAGCCTGGCACTCATTACTGAATCCTACCTTTCTGGCAGTGTAATTCCAGGTCCAAGAAGTGGACCTGCCCTCTGCCCTCTGCCCTCTGCAGAGGGGACATTGTAGTGCTTATGCATGGTGCCTATGGCCCCACATGACCCTAAATGGCCATTCAAGACAACAGCATTGGCTGAGGGCCTGGCACTGGCCAGACCCTTTGGCATCCCTACTCCCTGGTGTCTCTGCCACCCACCTCTTCCAAGGAAAGCATGGAGCCTTGTAGAAGCCTCTGTTTCAGAGGCCTCTCTGGCAGAGAATGGTAGGGCTATGACTGGAACTTGGATCTGTGCACCTCTCTTCTATGCCTGGGCTGTGGTGGGATTTAGTGAGTTGTGGGCATGAGGTTATGGTGAAGAACAGGCCAGGTAACGGATGGGCAGGAAGCTGAGAGGAGCTGTGGCCCTCAGGGTCCCTCCATGGTGGTGGCAGCCTAGCAGAGGAGGCAGAAATTGAGCAGTATCTTAGTACCAAATACAGATCTAGCCCTGGTGGTGGAGGCTGCTGAGGGCCCCAGAAACCTCTGTTGCAGGGTTTGACCTGAGTCACTTCGCAGGGATCAGGGAGGGGATGCTTGTGCAGGGAGAAGCTGAAGGCAGGGGCTGTGGAGGGCAGACGGGAGGAGGTAGGTGCCTGGCAGCTTCACTGACTCAGTTTCCCTACCCTCAATCTCTAGACATCCTGACAGAGGATGACGTCTACTGCAGCTGCCTAGCAAAGACTCTCTGCCACGTGCCTGTCCCTGTGACTGTGGGTTTCTATGCCCCCTTTGGCTGCCGCCTGCACATGATGCTGGACAAGATCACCGGTGAGGACCTGTGTGTGTTGAAGGTTTAGGGGCAGCGGGGCTTGGGGAGGAAGAGAAACAGAGCCTCTGGTCCCTGCCCAGCTCCAGGCTTCCCTCAGACCCCCTTGCCCTGAGGTCAGCCTGCTCCAGCCCAAGCATCCCCAACTTAGCAGTACCCAGGTCCCTCCCCGTGTCCACTTCTGCACCTTGTTTTTGCTCCACTGGCCTCCTGGCCACCAGTAAGTCTCGCTTCCCTCCATGTCCCCCTACCCAAATCCACTCCAAGGAATTCTTCCGAAATGCATATCTGGTCCTGTCCCTCCCTTGCTCAGAGCCTTACATGCTCCCCAGCACCCTAGGGAGAAAGCCCAGGTTCCTCACTGAGGATGCAGGCTCCTACCACACCCTGATGGGCTCTGGGCCTCCTGAACACCCACTTCTTCTCAGCCCTGGTCCTGTGCTGGGCACTCATCAGTCACCGACAGGTGTTATTGAAAACATGAGCTAAAACCCTCCCCAGCTGCTCTGACGTGGTTCACCCAGCTGGAGCTCAGACCTTGGCTCTGAAGTGTGGCTGGAGGGGCAGGGGCGACTGTCTTCCTGTGTGCCCAGCCCTGGTGGAGGCCAACAGCCTTTCATTCCTGAGCACCTGCTAAACTAGTCCCTGTCCTGCTCCTGTGTTGCCACAGAGGAATGAACAGGCTCCTGGCAAGAGAAGTGATTAGGATATAAGGAAAAAAGAGACAGCATTGTGGGGGAGACCTGCTCTGTGCTGGCTGGCTTAGACACTCCCATTCATTCCTTGTGCTCAGAGATGGATCCTGCCCTGATTTCTCATGCTCCGTTCTTCCCCCAGCATCTCCTGGGTGCCCAGGGGACACAGGAGTGACCAAGACAACCAGCACCCTGCCTCCTGGGGCTCACCATCCACACAGGGGTGACACAATTGTCCTTAAGACAGTGACGACCCAGAGTGGGAAGAACTGAGGGCACTTGACCCAGCCTGAGGATCAGGAAGGGCTCCCTGGAGGAGGAGCAGTAAGCGCAGAAAATGAGAGCAAAGGCTATCTCCTGCTGCCTGGCATTCCTCTTGGCTTCTCTCATTCACTCATCCCTAGAGCAACTCCACCTCCCTCGGAACCTACCTTGATCTACCTCAGGCCTCTGGACCTGCCTCCTGCCCTTTGCCCAGTCCTGGCTCTTCCTTGTGTCCCTTCTTGCCTCATCCCATCCTCTCTCCTCTGAAGACTTGACCCGTTCTTGACCCCCAGCCTTGTCCTTAGGTCGCTTCCAGTCCAAGCCCAACTCCAGACCTCTCCGTGCTGGGCCTTTTGCACCTGCTCCCGGCTCTTTAGAGGTGCAGGTGGGATAGCTGGCTGGTGCTCACCTTCTTAAGTCCCCTCCGAGTTCTTTGCTCAGTGCCAGGGGTTTCTCCGGGAACACCCCACCCCCTTCTCCGCTGTGCACGTTACCACCCGCCTCCCCGTCCCCACAGCGCTGATGCAGCAAGAGGCGGCGCAGCGCGAGACGGAGGAGCTGCAGCGCGTGCAGTGGCGGCCACGGCCAGTGAGCGGCTGGAGCGTCCCGCGGCTGCTGTGGTACCTGGTGTTCCTGCAGCCGATCATCACCGAGGTGCACCTGCGGCGCAAGAACGTGAAGTTTCTCTTCATCCGCTTCAGCGCCTGGCAATATGCAGGCACCGACAAGCTGTGGGCTGGGCTGGTGACCACGTTGTGCGAGGGCATTCGCCACCACTATGGCGCTCTGCCTTTCAGTGTGTACTCGGTGATGGGCAACAAGCCGGTCACCACACAGGGCTGCTGCCAGGGCGAGTGGCACTGCCGGCGCCGCGTGTGCCTGGGGCTGTTGGGGCTGCTGGTGGCGCTTGCCCTAGGCGTGGGCCTGCTCTACCTGTCCCTGGGCAGCCACGCGCCAGGCCACGGGGGCGCGAGCGGCAGCCTGCTCAGGGTGTTCGGAGGCGCTGCCACCACGCTTTCGGGATCGGGGCTGCTCATGGCCGTGTACTCAGTGTGCAAGCATCTGTTCGTGAGCCAGCGTAAGAAGATCGAGCGTCTGGTGTCGCAAGAGAAGTTTGGCAGCCAGCTGGGCTTCATGTGCGAGGTGAAGAAGGAGGTGGAGCTGCTCACCGACTTCCTGTGCTTCCTGGAGATCTACCAGCGCCGTCGCCTGCGCGTGGTGCTCGAGGTCACCGGGCTGGATACGTGCTACCCGGAGCGCGTGGTGGGCGTGCTCAATGCCATCAACACCCTGCTGTCCGACAGCCACGCGCCCTTTATCTTCATCCTGGTGGTAGACCCCAGCATCTTGGCTGCGTGCCTCGAGAGTGCCGGCAACATGAAGGGGACGGCAGACAATGGCTACCTCTTCCTCAACCGCACCGTCACGCTGCCCTTCTCCGTGCCTGTCATGGGCCGCCGCACCAAGCTGCAGTTCCTGCACGATGCCGTGCAGAGTCGCGACGACCTGCTGTACCGCGAGATCACGGGAAAGCTGCTGTCGCCAGCAGGTGGGGGTGGGGGTGGCGAGGGCGCGCAACTGCTGGCGGTGCAGACACAGGGGGGGAACACGTCCACGCCGCAGGGCCACATCGACGCCGAGGCGGCGCGCCGCATCCAGGAGGCGCTCTTTTGCCTGCACGACGAGCGCGACTGTCTGTACGAGTACGTGCCCGACAACGTGGTGTCTATGCGGCGCATCGTCAACACCGTGCCCATCACCGTGCGCCTACTACAGCAGCAGCAGGGTGACTTCGAGAGCCCCACGCCGCGCCAGGCCGTGGCTTGGGTTGTGCTCGCCAACCAGTGGCCATGCCGTCTCAGCTGGACACTGCAGTGCCTGGAGGACCGGCAGCAGGCCGGGGGCGCGCCGGACGGCCGCGTGCGCCTCTGGGACGTGTTCCGCGACAACAGCAGCGAGCTACACACCATGACCAAGGCGTTGCAGAATGTGCTCGACCTGGATGGCGATCCTGAGCTTTTCCAGCGCTTCCTGGGCGCCGACTTCCCCTTCACCGTGGCCGAGGCGCAGAGCCTGCTGAGCTGCACGGTCAACCTGGACCACTCCATCCGCCGCCGCATGGGCCTCATCCGAGCTGTCAGCGCGCTCAAGCCACAGAGCCCGCCCAAGTCTCCTGCCCACAACGCCCCACACGCCGCCAACGCAGCCGCTGGGGGAGCCTCCCGGACGCCCTGGCCAGGCCATGCTGCAGGACATGCCAGTGAAGCCCACCAGCCCCGGGACAGGGCCCGTGGGGGAAAGCCAAAGCCAGCGGCCTGAGCGCGTTTCAATCCAGAAAATCCAGGCTGGGTGGGCCTGGAATGTGGGCCTCCACCTGCCCACATGAGGACGGAAGGGGCCAGACTGGGCCTAGGATCCATCCAGGGTCCGAATGAGGGCTGAAACCTGTGAACTAGAAGAAGCCATAGGCGGTCACCCTAGCAAGTGTGTGGTGCCATGTCTGGGAATAGGCACCTAACCAGCAAGGAGGTCAGGATTCAAGTGCAGTAAATGAAGGAGTGGAAAGCCCTGGTTTGTCTTTATGTCCTGGGTCTCCTTGGCTTTGTGGGGTCTAGGGACTCGGCCCTGTCCTGCAGCCCACTTCCTCCTTAGGGAGCAAGGCCTAAGCTGTGCTGGCTGCCTAAGCCGCCATCCTCATGGCAGATGGGGCCATGGAGGTGGTGGGCGAGGCCTCACAGGCAGAAGATATGAAGGGTGGAAGGGCCAGGTTGACTCAAGCAATAGGGAGCACCTAGTCCTCACGCCCTAGCCTGCCCCTCTGTGAACAGGGCAGGAGCTGGCATTTCCAAGGGTAGTGTCCCTGGTGGCCTCAATAGACTACTGTGTGCCTCAGGGTGGCTCTGCCCTCAGCATAATGGATTAATTAGGCATCACTGGCACCTTAACCAGTTGGGATGGGTGGCACTGCCTCTCCCAGACAAGTAACCGTGTACAACCGTTTTTGGGGGTTACTCCAGGCCTACCCAAGGACCACCTTTTGGCCATTGACACTGAAGCCCCCAATCAACCTCTTGATGAAGACAGGGAAGTTGAACAGAGAGGAGGCACTTGGCGGACACATAGGGTCTGAGCCGAGCCAGGCAGGAGGGGTCTTACTAGGGCTGGAGCTGGACCTGCCTGTGTGACTTTATCACCTTCCCTGTCCAACAACAGAGACCTCAGATGGGGGTGTTGCACCTTGGTGTTGCACAGTTCCCCATTGGTCAAATATTTAGGCACATAGGCTTGTGGGGTGCATGGGTCCAATGTGTGAGGGCATAGGCGAAGGTGGCAGAACTGAACATACCCTGGGACTAGAGATCAAAGGTGTGACTTCTGAGCGAGGGCCCTGAGGGCAGATGGGATAATAATCTCGGAAGGAAGGACCCAAGAGCTCTGCAAAGGCACCCACCTTCAGGCCATGGGGTTCTGGGGCCATGGGCCTCACATTTCTTAGCTCCAAGGCTAGGCACAGCATCCACGTGTGGCCAAAACCAGCATTCAACTCTCCTGGCCAATAATTACGTTGCAAGTAGACACAAGTCGGTGGGAGCCCCCTGTGATTTTCCCTGGAACCATCTAGGCAGAGGCACTGTTTTTTTTTTTTTTTTGTAGAGACAGAGTCTCACTTCATCACCCTCAGTAGAGTGCCGTGGCGTCACACAGCTCACAACAACCTCCAACTCCTGGGCTTAGGCGATTTTCTTGCCTCAGCTTCCCGAGTAGCTGGGACTACAGGCGCCCGCCACAATGCCCAGCTAGAGGCACTGGTTTTCACCCTTGGCATGGCTAAGCAGGGATGATAAGCCTGGACCTACCGGGAGATGTTTCCTAACAGTCGGGGAGAGCTGCCCAAGAACAAAGTCACAAGAGGGAGAGATGTGGGGTCTCATGATGCTGGTCAGTATCTCTGCAAATGTGCTGTTGAGGCCAGTATATTTCCCTTCCCTTTTCTTTGCCTTAAGCCGGTTTCACTTGGGTTTATTTCTTACCACCTACAGTCTAGGCTGAAAATAAATTTTTACTCCTGGTACCAGGAGTGGCGTGCTCTAAGAGATAGACACTAATGCGCAGACTTGGCTGAAGGAGAGGACTGAGGTTCCCCACATCCCAGTAAGAAGCTGCAGCTCCTGGCATGTGTTATGTAAGCAGCAGTCTAATTGTTGCTCATTTTATTTTATTTTATTTATTTATTTGTTGTTGTTGCTCATTTTATACTAAGACTGACTACGTCAGGGCCTGTCAGTGCTATAATCCCAGCACTTTGGGAAACTGGGGCAGAAGGATGGCTTGCTTGAGCCCAGGAGTTCAAGGTTACAGTGAGCTATGACTCTGACCATGTGTCTCTAAAACTAGAGTTTTGGGAGAGTGTGCAAACAAAAACAGCAAGTCAGAGTGGCTGCAGTGGCTGGGATAGCTTGCTGCCCACCATGGTGCATGCTTCCCTCTCAGGTGTGACAGCTTTTCTGGGAAACTGCCCCTAGGTGAGGTCACAGGACTAGTTCTCACCAACAAGGGAGCATTCCCCTTCCCTGCCCTAGCAGTGAGTTAAGAAATAGATGTGCCTTCTCCACTCTCCTGCTTCATCTGCCTGCTGCTGGGTGCAGGGGCTCCTGAGGCCCTGGGGAGTGACAAAGCCACAGGAGCTTGAAAGGGGCCTGGGTTCACGAATCACTCAAAACAGCTGCCTCACTATGAACACCCACGTGTGACAATAAACATCTCCTGTGTTAGGGCATTGAAAGCTTTAAGATTTGGTACAGTGTTGAGCTAAGTAATAGAACCCTTGTGTCTTCAGCAAAGGCTACCAAAACATGACAAGCTTGGGTGATGCTTGGGAGACTGAAGGGAAATGGAATACTTGGCAAAGGGGATCCCCTCTGCCTCCATTGATCCAGAATCCCTGAAAGAGAAGCAGGAGCACTTCAGAACTTTTGTGCCTTTCCTGAGGCTGCTACAGCAAAATCAACAGACTGGGTGGCTCAGAACAGATATATTTTCCATTGGTTCTGGAGGTTGTAGGTCCAAAATTAAAGGGGAACCCTTCCTTGCCTCTTCCCATGTTCTAGGTGTCACTGTCATCTCAGGCATTCTGTGGCTTGGAAGATGCACGTCCCCAGTCTCCCTGTGTGTCCAAGTACCCCCCACCCCCTTTTTCTTTTTAGAGACAGAGTCTCACTTTGTTGTCCTCGGTAGACTGCTGTGGCATTACAGCTCACAGCAACCTCCAACTCCTGGGCTTAGGAGATTCTCTTGTCTCAGCCTCCCAAGTAGATGGGACCACAGGTGCCTGCCACAATGCCCAGCAATATACATATATATATATATATATATATATATATTTTTTTTTTTTTTTTTTTTTTTTTTTTTTTTTTTTTTGCGGTTTTTGGCTGGGGCTGGGTTTGAACC
This sequence comes from Perodicticus potto, assembly GCA_963574655.1. Classification (NCBI taxonomy): domain Eukaryota; kingdom Metazoa; phylum Chordata; class Mammalia; order Primates; family Lorisidae; genus Perodicticus; species Perodicticus potto. The sequence continues at coordinate 20,995 of CAUYRH010168459.1, forward strand.
CACCACCTCCGGCATATGGGGTCAGCGCCTACTTCTTTGAGCCACAGGGGCTGCCCCAATGCCCAGCAATTTTTTGGTTGCAGTTTGGCCAGGGCTGGGTTTGTACCTGCCACCCTCAGTATATGGTGCTGGTACCCTACTCACTGAGCCACAGGCGCCGCCCCTAAGTTCTCCTTCATACAGTCACCAGTCATACTGGGTCAGGGCCCATACTAATAATCTCATAATCTCCTTTTAACTTATCTTTGTAAAGATCCTATTTCCAAAAAAGGTCACTTTCTAAGGTACTGGAAGTTAGGACATGATTTATTTTTTTTTTTGGAGATAGAATCTCACTATGTTGCCCTCAGTAGAGTGCTGTGGCATCATAGCTCATAGCAACCTCAAACTCTTGGGCCTAAACAACTCTTGCTTCAGCCTCCCAAGTAGCTGGGACTACAGGTACCCGCCACAAGACCCAGACATATGTTTTTTTTTTGTAGTTGTCATTATTGTTTAGCAGGCCTGGGCTGGGTTTGAACCTGCCAGGCCCAGTGTATGTGGCTGGCACCCTAAACACTGAGATACAGGCGCTGAGCCAGGACTTGATTTTTATTTTTCTCAGAATTGTCCATTTCAATATTTTATTTTATTTTTTATTTTATTTTTTATTTTTTTATTACCTTTACCTTTACCTTTACCTTTAACCTTTAACCTTTACCTTACTTTTTTGAGACAGAGCCTCAAGCTGTCCCCCTGGATAGAGTGCCGTTGCATCACAGCTCACAGCAACCTCCAATTCCTGGGCTCAAGCGAGTCTCTTCCCTCTGCCTCCCAAGTAGCTGGGACTACAGGCGCCCGCCACAACGCCCGGCCATTTTTTGGTTGCAGCTGTCATTGTTGTTTGATGGGCCCAGTCTGGATTTGAACCCATCAGCTCAGGTGGACATGGCTGGCGCCTTAGCCCATTGAGCCACAAGCGCCGAACCAATTTTATTTTGTTTTTGAGACAGAGTCTCACTCTGTCACCCTGGATAGAGTGCAATGGCATCATCATAGCTCACAGCAATTTCAAACTCCTACTTTTAGTAAACATGGGGTCTCACTCTTGCTCAGGTTGGTCTCGAACTCCTGAGTTCAGATAATCCTCCTGTCTCTGCTTCCCAGAGTGCTGGGATTACAAGTGGGTCACTGTACCCAGCCCAAACATACCTTTTTTTGTTGGTGACACAGTTCAATCCCTAACCATTGGAAAGGTCCAGTTCCTCCCCTAGCTGAATTTAGTACATGCAAGGGTTTTCACAGCAGCTACCAATGTAGGACCCCAGCCCCTTACAGGAGCCACAAGAGGGGCAGACAAGCTGAACACCCTACGACCCCATCCCTACCTGAGGTGGAAGCAGAGGGACAGGGGCTGGGTGAGCACCTGACACAGCTGTCTCAACTAGGACAATGCTGAACTTCATGGCAAAAAGCTAAAATAACCAAAGGCCCACTACTAAGCTCTCTGGTGGTCTCGATCCCAGCCAGGTGAAGGACTGCACCCTGAGGCAAATGCATCACGCTCCCCAGTCTCACCCAGAAGGAGGCTGGATCCTGGACAGCCTGGAGGCGGGCTCCTCCCACAGGGCCACAGTCAGCAACGGCAGGACGCTGCTGTCCAGAGCTCGGACCCAGGAATGACAGGTTGACCGCACAGTTGTCTCCCCACTGCCCAAGGGACGGAAAGGGTGTTACAACTGGCTGTGTTGTACAGCTTCCCTGGGCTACTCGCCCACAGACAGTCTCAACTGTGGTTGTCCTAGGGAGCAATTAGGACACTTGTGCAAGTGACTAAAAGGCAAACCAACAGGGCAGAGGACTCCTGGATTTGTGCAGGAGTTGAATGACATGGGGGTTCTGAAGAGCGGTTGTGGTTTTCATGACCTTGCCACAGCACCTCCACCCACACTGCCCACCCATACAGGAAAAAAGGGGGTGGGTGGCCCAGGCCTTTCTCGTTGGCTGGTTTTCTCATTCTAAAGGTAGAGACAGATTTCTGAGAGATGCTCATCAGTGCCCCACTGCACCCAGGCAAATGCTGGGGAAGGGAAACAGGCTACCCACACAGGCTCCTGGGGCTGGAGGGGATAGGCTGGGACAGGCTTGAGCTGTGGCAAAAGAAAGACCTCTGACCCTATATGGCACATCCAGCACCCTGACAACCCAGACCCGAAGCTGTGAACTACTTGGGGCTGATCTCTTCCTGAAGAAAGCGTGGGTGTTAACAGGGTTGTCTGTGGCCTAGTGGGTGAGACCCCAGATGCACAGGAGGCTGGGGGTGAGGGGACAGCAGCTCCACCTGTCCACTGCCCTCCCTGCTGGGGACACCCAGGATCAGTACAAAGCAGAGAACAGGCAGGTGGTGAACCCAGCCCTGGTTTATTAGAAAAGGTGTGAACAGAGTTGCACCAACAGGAGTGGGCCCACCCTAGCCCTCTGCCCACCCACCCCCACCCACCCTCGGGTTGTAGTGCCTCTCAGGGCGTAGCCTCAAATGGCCTGAGCAGCAGGGTCCCAGAACCCCGGTTGCTGTCCGCCCCAGCTCCCTGATAGATTTATTGCACTTAAGAAAAAGAAAGCTCTGATCCTCTGCTCCCACCCCCCACCCCACCATATCCCACCCCCGGCCCTCACCCTGTCTGGGGCTGTTCTATGAATTCCAACCACCACCATCACTCACCAGCCCTCCCATGCCATGTTGCCTGCCTGGTCCTGTGCCCAGGGCCACTGGGGAACCATCCCACCACCATCCAGGACTCCTGCCCTCAATAGGGCAAGCCTGGCTGACCAGGCCCCTCCAGAACAGGAGCCTGGTCTCGTGGCATGATGTCCTTGGAGACCTCCTCCTCCTCTCCACCCCCAGCCCAGAGTCTTCGAGCAGAGGACACATAAATAGAAGTGCTCAAGTCAGGGTGGGGAGGGCCACTCCCTGTAGCTCCTGCACCCCTTGTAGTGTTGCTGTGGGGAAGGGGGTCCCGGGCCTCAGGTAGGCAGGGGGTGAAGGTGAGCAGATTCTCATGGCTCTGGCCTCAGCTCATCGAAGACCGATCAGAAAAAAGGAACTTGGGGAGAAGAGATTGGGGGAGGGACTGTCAGAGCCAGGGGGTCTCCCAGATCCCTCCCTAGTTCTCTGGGTCCCCTGGTCCCCCACCTCACCTAAAGTGTCACAGTGTCTCCTGCCCAGATTCCTGACTGGCTTCCAGAAGCAGCTCCTCGAGCTCCTTCTCGTTCTTGGAGCAGCTCAGTTCTGTGTGGGGAGGATGGACCAGCAACCTCTAGTCAGGTGGCTGGGATGAGACACCAACCCGGCCCACCAGCCCTGCCCAAGCCAGACCTTTAGGACAGCAGAGGGCCCAGGTACCACTGTCAGACTCAAGGCAATACACCTTAGACGCCCCCACTTGGGGAGAGCTCTCAGGACCCAAGGGACGCAGGGACCAAAGACCAACCCCACTTACTTTTCCCTGCCCCTCGAAGACCACTGTAAAGAAGGGGAAACTGAGGCCCACCAATGGGCAACTGCTTGCCTGGGGGGTGGGACCCTAGTGGGGGTGGGACCAAAGACAAACTCCACTGACTTGTCCCTGCCCCTCAAGGACCACTGTAAAGAAGGGAAAACTGAGGCCCACCAATGGGCAGCTGCTTGCCTGGGGTCACACATGGCACCTAGGGTCCCCTTGTCGCCCCAGAGCCCCTCACCGTGTTCTAGGCCGCAGCTGCCCCCCTTGGCCTCAGGCCCTGGGGGCGGCTCTGGGGGCAGTGCGAGGGCAAACTCGGGCTTCAGGCCGTTGGGCAGCAGTGGCCCTGACTGAGGCGGCTCCGGCTGTGGCTGAGGCTCAGATGACCCTGGGTTCTGGGTGCCAATAGTCCCAGTTGGTGGTAGAGCAGGTGAGGCAGGCAGGGAGGTCAAGGCAGGTGGGGAGGGAGGGATGGGGCACACAGAGAGGTCTGCCCTTTCTGGTGGACTCTCCACCCGGGTCACCACAAACACCTTATGGCCCCGGCCTGGGCTGGACACAGAAATGCGCTGCTCAGTGGGGGAGGAGGGGCTGCCTGGGGGGCTCCTGTCCCCAGGGCCCAGGGAGTCCGTGGGAGGCACCAGGGCAGGGCAGGGGGCCGAGGGACTCTGGTCGCCATGGACCTCATCCCTCTTCCCGTCCTCTTCCTCCTCATCCTCCCCATCAGAGTCTGAGTCTGAGTCTGAATCTGGGCTGGGCCCAGGATTTGGGGCCCCGTTCTGTGCCCCGGCAGTGGGCTCATCTGTGGGTTCCTGGTGGCTGGGCTCCTCATCAGGCTGGGGTTCAGTGATGGTGATCTCAGGCATGGAGGCCGACAGCTGCAGCCGTTGCTCCTTCTCCTCCCGCTCCCGTGCCAGAACGAAGTTGCGCTTGCAGCCATTCTGGATCTCTGCTAGCAGCGCCTTCTGCGTCTCAATGAAGCTCTTCACCTGCGAGCGGGCAGGCCTGGCTTGTAGCCATTCTGGGTCTCAGGGCTGCCCCGCTGCACCCCACCCTAACCTGCCCGCCCACCTGTTACCCAGGGCCCGGAGGAGAGCCCCTGCTCACCGCCTCCTTCTTGGGCTCACGGTCGATGTCCAGGCGCAGCAGTGAGTGGTTCACCTTGAGGGCCAACGACAGTGCCATGAGCCCGCCAGTCTTGATCTCGTTCTCCCGAAGATCCAGTCTCAGGAGGCGGGGGCTCTCGGCGATGAACTCTGCCACCGCCACCGCGCCTGCGGGGGGGACCGCAGGGGCTGGCCATGGGCCCCACGCCCGGCTGGCCACCCCACCGAGGCCACCGGCCTGCTCCCTGGCCCCATGCCCTACCCTCGCACGTGAGCTTGGTGGAGGCCAGGCCAAGGCGCAGCACACTGCGGTTGCCGATGAGCCCATTCTTGAGGTTGCGTACACCCTCATTCCCAATGGGGTTGTAGCCCAGGTTCAGCGTCTCCAGGCTCTGTGTGTGAGGCTAGAGGGGACGGGGTGTGAGGATGAGGGGGGTACTCGGTGGTGGAGGAAGGGCCCAGGAGGACAAGTCAGGAAAGAAGCGAGTAAAAGAACCAAATGTGTGCTCTTTCCTCAGTGGCACGCTGGCCCTATTGCAGGCCTAGAAGGGCGGGATCCCTCGGATATTTCAGGTCTCCCCAAAGCCAGGGCCCCTGTTCACTCCCACCCTGCCATGAGCCAGTCAGGCCTCATCCCCCACAGCCTGGGCTCCTTGCCCCTGTTAGGGCCTCTCAGCTCCACACTTAGGCTCAACCTAGGGCTTAGGCTTGTACAAAAGTGTCCTTAAGCCTGCACAATTATTATCCAGGTGCTGGGCACAGGGTGCTCGCCCTGAGATTTTCTGTACCTGCTTAGTTTGCTTTAAATATTTCATAATTTAAAAGCTGAAAATCGGCTCGGCACCTGTGGCTCAACCATGTACACCTGAGCTGGCGGGTTCGAATCCAGCCCGGGCCCACCAAATAACAATGACGGCTGCAACCAAAAACTGGCCAGGCATTGTGGCGGGCGCCTATAGTCCCAGCTAATTGGGAGGTGGTGGCAAGAGGCTTGCTTGAGCCCAGGAATTGGAGGTTGCTGTGAGCTGTGATGCCACGGCACTCTACCTTGAGGCTCTGTCTCAAAAAAAAAAAAAAAAAAAAAAGCTGAAAATCTACTGAAGGCTTCCAGAAATACTAAGTTTGTAAGCAAAAGCACTGTACTGGTCTATCACGTTGGGTGCATGAGACGATTAAAGGGCTCTTTTCCTAGGAGAAAATGGAGCACAGAAACTAAAAGAGGGACCAAATAGGCTGAGAGCTGAAACGGTCCTTGAACTTGCAGGATGGGCAAGACTGGAGCTGTGACAGCTGGTAGACCACTCTGTTGAAAGATGGTGGCAGGGACCAACATGCCTCCCTCCCCTTCCTAGCTCGACTCACCAGCGTCATGCCCAGGAAGGCCATGCCTGTGTGCGTGAGCTGGTTGTTCCACAGCACCAGGGTCACCAGCCCCTTCCTCTGCTCCTTGAGGCCTTCGCAGATGTAGGCCAGACCTGGGGGAAGCCCAAGGTCAGAGCCCTGCCTGTGGCCTGGGTGCTTCCCAGCGGTTAAGGGGCAGGAACTCCGTCCTCATGCCCTGCCCAGCCCCATAAGCACCCAGCTCCGCTGACCCCTGGGCCAGGAATGCTCCTCCAGCTAATTTAATTTGATCTTTGCATAAATGCAGCTGTCCCCACTTCCCAGCCTCAACAGCCACTCAGCCCCACCAGCCCCATTGCTGCTTCCTTTTCCTTCAGCATACATCTCACCACCAGATAGGCGGGACAGTTCACCAGTTTACTCTGTGTCTCTAGACTATCGTACATACTCATCAGCGGGGCTCTGTCTCCCTCATGGCTGTGAATGGGGTGCCCAGAAGAGCCATGGCCTGTGGTAGGGTCTAGGCCTCATTGGCCTACTCTGCTCCCTCCACCCCTTTCTTCAGTGAAAGTTTAGGGGACTCTCCTAACCAGGCCACCTACCCTCACGCCCTGTGCTCCCCCCCAAATACAAAATATCAACCACCAAACCTCCTTCCCAGATTCTCTTCCCAGAATCTTAAAATGACTGGTTCCAGCCGGGCTCAGGGCTCACACCTGTAATCCCAGCACTCTGGGAGGCCAAGATGGGTGGACTGCCTGGCCTCAGTAGTTTGAGACCAGCCTGAGCAAGAGTGAGACCCCATATCTACTAAAAATAGGAAAACTAGCTGGGCATTGTGGCGGGTACCTGTAGTCCCAGTTACCTGGGAGGCTAAGGCAAGAGGATCACTTAAGCCCAGGAGTTTGAGGTTGCTGTGAGCTATGATGCCACTGCATTCTATCCAGGACATCAAAGAGAGACTCAGTCTCAAAAGAAAAAAAAAAAAAGGGCTGGTTCCATTCTCAGCCCCCAGATTGTGGCCCAGTCCCTTCCTGTATCATCTTAAAACACCCTCCAGTTCACCCTTTCTCCTAACAGTGTTGTTTTCTTAATGGCACTTTTCGGATTTTAATTATTCATTCTATACCTCACCTCATGCTCCAGATGTCAGCTGAGCTGTCCCCTCCTCTAGCAAGCCCTCCCTGGGCCCTTAAACTGGCTTCTTCGGCCCAGCCCTGCCCCTCTAAGTCATCACTGTCTAGGGTGGGTCTGTCTTTCCCACAGGAATGTGAGCCCCAGGACAGTGTTGGGAATGTCTGGGCCACATCTGTGTCCCCAGCACCACCCAGTACAGTGCTGGGCACAGAGTAAGTTCTACATGACTGGTGTTGGTTGGGAGTGGGCAAGCCCGCACTCACCTGAATCCAGCACGTGGTTGTTGCGGAGGTCCAGGATCTGTAGGGAACAGTTGAACTTGAGCAGGTTGCCCAGCTGGGCCGAGTCCTGCAGGCCGTTCAGCTTATTGTCAGCCAGGTACAGCTCCCGTAGGTTCATGTTCATCTTCAGGGCTGTGGCTGACAGGGAGGGGGTGTGTGTGCAGTGACTGGCTAGGCCACCCGAGAGACCCAGTCAGCAGCCTCCGCCCACTAGCAGGTCCTGCACGCCCCGGGGCTCACCAAGCAGCATGAGGGGCCGCCCTGATAGGCTCGAGTTCTCTAGGTGCAGCACCGCCAGGCTGCTGCGGATGCGCAGGGCCCGGGCCACGAAGGGCGCTGAGTGGTCCAGTAGAGGCGTGTTGCGGGCATCCAGGTACTGCAGGCAGCTTGTCTGGTGAAGCAGATGTGGGGACACTGGGTCAGGCCTGGCACCAGTGCTCCCTAACCTGGGAGACTGGCCATCCAACATCTCAGTGAGTGGCAAGGCCACAGCTGACATCTATACCTGTCCAGGGTGGGTCTATCTTTCCCACAGGAATGTGAGCCCTAGGTGCCATTCACAGCTGGGGAAACCATGAAACCATGACTGGTGAAGGAGGGCTCAGCTGGGGTCCTGTCAGTGTGCAAGGCAGGACTGGTAGCAGCCCAGCTCCCTGACTCCTGCGTAGCAGAGAAGTTCCCCAACAGCCCCCTTCCCTCCCTGGGTCCAGCCTTCCCACAGCTGTGGTAGTGAAACCACGGCTACCTCCAAGGGATGGCAACACAGAAAGAAGGGGAAATATACTTTATACAGAAAGGAGGGATGAGGATGGGTCTGGGGGTACAGGGCGCCTCTTATTCCTATTCCCATATTCCTATTACCTAGAAGATAGGCCCAGCACTCCCACCACAGACCATACCCCGGGAGCTTATGGAATCAGGGCCTAAGAGCTGGGTGCCCAGGAAAAAGCACTCTCTGTCCCTGAGTGGGAACTCTGGAAGTGTGAGGGTGGGAGGTGCCCACCTTGCGCATCATGTGGGCAGCAGCCTGCCAGCCCCGTGTGCCAATGTGCTTGTTGAAGGAGATGTTGAGGTGGGTGGCCGACTCATAGTACTCGATCATGTCGAAGAGGGCTGAGGCACCCTGCAGGCAGAAACAGGGCATTAAGGCTGCTCTGGGAGAGACAAGTGGCCCTGACACAGGGTCTGACAGAGAGATGAGAGGTTCTGGGTAGCAAGAGAGCATCACAGGACAGGAAGACAGGTATAGACACGGCATCCAACCCAGAAGGGAAGGGCTGGGCCATGGCACCACACTCTTAAGTCCAGCTGTGTTTGTGGCAAGATGAGGCCTGCACCTGTGGGAACCAGCTCATCCCCTTCATCTGCTGACGCCAGCCTGTTTTCCATCATTGGCCCCAGAGTCCTGACTGATGAGGCCTTGGCATCTCTGGGCCCTGCCTTCAGTTCTCTCGGACTCTTCCTCCTGGGCCCGTGGGGTCTTTCCCTGAGGCCTGGAGCCTAACACCCTGGATGCCTGGGAACTCCCAAACCCTGGGAAGATGAGGATACCTGGGCTTCAATGGGAAAGGTGCTTTTCAGAATATTTCTCAAACCTACCCCTCAGGCACAGTAGTCTCCAGGATGGGGTCCTAAAAAGGCCCCTGGTGGCCACAGGCCTCTCCTCACTCACAACAGATTCCCAAGTCCTCCCTCCCCCTTACTGATGAGAATGGGCCATGGGGAAGGGGCAGTGGCAACATCCCCCACCCACTCTGGTCACACTGTGTGTCCCTTTTGTCCTTCAAGAGGCCCTGCCCCTCAGCCTGTGTCTAGGGCAGCGGTTCTCCACCTGTGGGTCATGACCCCTTTTGGGACTGAATGACCCTTTCATAGGGGTCACCTAAGACCATCCTGTATATCAGATATTTACATTACGATTCATAACAGTAGCAAAATTACAGTTATGAAGCAGCAATGAAAATAATTTTATGGCTGGAAGTCACCACAACATAAGGAACTGCATTAAAGGGTCACAGCATTCATTAGGAAGGTTGAGAACCACTGGTCTAGGTGGTCCCTCCTCTCCCCACCCAAACCTCAATGAGGCCAGGGAGCTCAGGGAGTTGTATGGGCGGTGACAGGGCCACTCACATCTTCGTCCAGGTTTGTCTGCTCCAGGTCCACAACCTTGAACTGAAGCCTCTTGAAGACCTCTTCCAAGGCCTCACAGGTCTTATAGTCGAGCTTCTCACCTGGGAGGAACACAGTGGCCATGCAGATGTGTGAGACATGAGCTGTGCAAGACAAGCGCTCCAGGCCAAGGGAGGCTGGAAGGGTCCTCTGCCTACCAGCTGCTGCCCTTGGCTGGGCTTGGCTCCAGAGGCTGCTAACCCCCAGGCAGGCCCAGGCTCACTCCCTGCCCTTGGACCCCCCTCCAAAGAGGCTCCAGCCCCGTCCAAACACACACCTTTCAGGTCCAGACAGTCGATGCGGTGCCCAAGGTCTGTGAACTCCTGGGAGAGCAGAGCAGACAGTGGTTAGAAAGGAAGACACCTGAAGAAACCAGGTCAGCCCCTGACAGTGGTGCAGCAGAGGCTCTGACTGGTTGCTATTCCTAGTGTCAGGTGGTATTCAGTGTTTGGCGTGGGGTCTGGGGGAAGGTGGCTTAACAAAGGCCCAGAAAGCATCCATTAGTTGGACCTGGAGCACTGGGCTCCGAGAACAAGACAGCTCTGCAGGGCCTGAGGACAGCTCGCCCTGGAGCTGAGCAGGCCTGGCACACCCCTTCTGCCCCAGCTGGACAAGGTAAGAGGGGTAGGCTCCAGGTGTCTCTGGGGGTTCAGGGAGGAGGAGAAGCCAGGGCAAAGGCTAGGAAGCTGGCAGAGCAATGTGGGTGTGGATCTGTCTGAATAGTGACCAACCCACTTGCAAATGCATGGAAAAGGTCAGAACTCCAAAACACCAAGCAGTCAATACAGGGGCTCCCGGAGAACGAGGTTCAGGGCAGGAAATGAAAAGTGGGTTTTGTTCTTTATGTCTGTAGTACTTTATTTATTTATTTATTTTGAGACAGAGCTGTAAGCTGTCACCCTGGGTAGAGTGCCGTGGCTCACAGCTCACAGTAACCTCTAACTCCTGGGCTCAAGCAAGTCTCCTGCCTCCACCTCCCAAGTAGCTGGGACCACAGGTGCCCGCCTCAACGCCTGGCCATTTTTTGGTTGCAGCCGTCATTGTTGTTTGGCCGGCCGAGGCTGGATTCGAACCCACCAGCTCAGGCATATGTGGCTGGCGCCTTAGACACTTGTGCCACAGGCGCTGAGCCTGCAGTACTTTATTTTTTAAAAAAATCAGAGAATAGGGCGGTGCCTGTGGTTCAAAGGAGTAGGGTGCCAGCCCCATATACCGGAGGCGGCGGTTCAAACCCAGCCCCGGCCAAAAACTGCAAAAAAAAAAAAAATCAGAGAATATATGTATCTTACTTTTGGAATTCAGACTTTTTTTTTTTTTGTAGAGACAGAGTCTCACTTGGTAGTCAGCCCTTGGTAGAGTGCTGTGGCGTCACATAGCTCACAGCAACCTTCAACTCCTGGGCTTAGGCGATTCTCTTGCCTCAGCCTCCCAAACAGCTGGGACTACAGACGCTCGCCACAATGCCTGGCTATTTGGAATTCAGACTTTTAAAAACAGATTTTGTAATCTAGACTTGTAAGAATCACATACATGGTTCTTCCCCGGGGAATAGAATTCTTTTTGGGGTTGACCGATACTTGAATTTCTTTTTCTTTTTTCTTTTTTTTTTTTTTGAGACAAAGTATCACTATGTTGCCCTCAGTAGAGCACCATAGCATCACAGCTCACAGCAACCTGAAACTCCTGGGCTTAAGCAATTCTCCTGCCTCAGCCTCCCAAGCAGCTGGGACTACAGGCACCAGCCACAATGCCTAGCTATTGTCTATTGCAGTTGTTTAACCATTGTTTAGCTAGCCTGGGCTGGGTTTGAACCCACCACCTTCAGAGCATGCAGCTGGTGCCGTAACCACTGTGCTATGGGTGCCATGCTGAATTTCTTACTTTATATAATTCTGTACTGTTCAAATACTTATGAAAAGTCTGGCCAGGTGCGGTGACTTATGCCTATAATCCCAGCACTTGGGAGGCTGAGATGGGTGGATTGTCTGAGCTCACAGGTGTGAGACCACCCTGAGTAGCAAGAGAGAGGCTTCGTCTCAAAAAAATAGCCGGGCATTGTAGAGGTGCCTGTACTTTCAGCTACTTGGGAGGATGAGGCAAGAGAATTGCTTAAGCTGAAGTGTTTGAGGTTGCTGTGAGCTGTGATGCCACAGCACTCTACCAAGGGTGACAAAGTGAAAAAAAAAAAAAAAGAAAGGCTGAGTTGTTTTACAATTGAGCAGAGAACTTTCTGCTCAATTGTAGGGCCAGACTACTGGGGTGGAGAACCTCGTGCAGCCCTCTCCTGTGGGGGTGGGGGAGTGCTACCCCAGGGACCCCCACCTCCACCCAGGGAGCCCCACCCCTGCTCCCCTGTACCTGGAGTTGCCTGAGGAGCTTGGGTATCTGCCTGCAGTTCAGCTTCTGGCAGGCCTGCTTGTAGGCACCGATGACCTCGTCCACTGTCACATTCTGGGCTGCAGACACAGGGGACTCAGGACTGTGACTCTCCATGCCCTCCTACCCCCAGGCCTCCTGTCCCCAAACATTCTCTTCTTCAGTCTCCCACCACCCCTAGGCTGACTGAACTGTCTACACTTTGAAGCCCCTTGCTGGACACTGCTACCCTAGGGAAGGTACCCAGGGCACCCCACACCTCACCTCTGCTCCCTGAGGACCTGCACATAGGTACCTCACAAATAACAGCACATAACCTTTCTACTCAATGGCTATCTCCCTGCCTAAAGGAAGAGCCCCAAGAAGGCAGGACTGGGGCTGTGCTGGTCTCCACCATGTCCCAACACCATCTAGCACAGGGCCAGACTCAGACTAGGTGTTCAGTGTCCCTCCCCCCTCCAGATAAGAGAACATATCCTTACTTTCACCCTATGCAACTAAGCTCAGAAAGAGAAAGAACTTAGCCCAAGTTCATTATTACTGGTATACAGTGGAGCTGGGATTTGAAATCCACTCTGTAATGCCATGTGCCTCTCAGAATCCCCACTCTTGAAACACTCTTTACAGCTTCTCAGGGCCAGCCCTCCTGACCCAGGACACAGAAGCAAAGGAGATAGGACCTGGCCCCAGGTACCCCTGGGCAATGAGCCCACAGAATGAAGTCATGCAATCCAAGCCCAACAGCTGCACAGCATGTCCTTGGGAAGTCCCTAACCCGGAAGGTAAAGTTGGGCTTTCTGCCTGCACAGATTTGTCTTTTCTGGACGTTTCCTAAAAATGGATCTAAAGACTATGAGGCCTTCTGTGGTTGGCTTTTCTCATCGAACATGATGATTCTGAGTTTCGGTTCCTTTATACAGTTGAATAGTAATTACTAGCATTTTGTTTATCCACTCCTCAGCTGACAGATTTTGTACCATTTCCAGTTTTTGGCTATCAGAGCTTGGATTTTACCCCAGGGTAGCCAGGCTATGAGCAAAGGAGGGAGAGGATTGGGTCTGGCTGTTACACACAGATCTTCCTGGGGTCAGCAGAGCAGAGTGGGCATGGAGGAGACAGGGTGGGCAAGGAATGGGGTCCTATCCTCACCCTGGGTCAGTGGGAGCCCCTGTGGGAGCTTCCAGTAACCATCTCCCTGTGGACTCCTTCTCCACCCTCCCACCAAGTTAGGGACCATGCACCCCAGTCACATCAAGTGCGGTCCCATCTTCTAGGGGAGAAAACTGAGATCTAATAGAGCCTAACATTAGGCCCCCCAAATCCTCTCTCACCACTGTGCTGAAGCAGGGAAGGTGCTGGCGGAAAGAAGCCAACAGAGCCCAGTTGTCAGGCTCCCAAGACGTGAGGCCCATCCAGCCACTCTCCCCAGAGGGGGGAGAACAGATGAAGCAGAGCCTAAGAGGAGGGGTGAAAACAGATGAAGCAGAGCCTAAGAGGAGCTAGAGGTAACCAGCAGCTTTCCGGGTGCTCTGGTGCCCCTCCTGCAGACCGAGAGGAAGCTCTCTGACAAGGATCCAAGTGGTTGGTAGCCCCAGTGCTCTGATGGGGAAGGCAGCCCTTGGAACTGAAGCAGCCATCTCAAGGAGTCCAGCCAACCCCCCACCACATGTCTTGCTCTTAACCAACAGGGGTCCAAGAACTTGTAGGGAGAAATTATTTTCACTAACTGAAGTGAAACAGGTCCCCCCAAAAAAAGAGGAAAGAAAGAGCATTTTGTGGCCCCTGAGACTCTGTCATCAAGAGGAATGACAGATGTTTTTACATAAGTTATTAGAGATTCTGAATGCCTATTACTACCTTGAAAACAGTAGTCATTACAGGTGCTGTTGCTTCTTATTTTTTATGTCAATGAGGAAGAGTGTAAATGCTAGATTATAATTTTTTTTTTTTTTTTGAGACAGCCTCAAGCTGTCGCCCTGGGTAGAGTGCTGTGGCATCACAGCTCACAACAACCTCCAACTCCTGGGCTCAAGTGATTCTCCTGCCTCCGCCTCCCAAGTAGCTGGGACTACAGGCACCTGCTACACGCCCAGCTATTTTTTGGTCTAGTTGTCATTGTTGTTTGGTGGGCCCAGACTGGATTCAAACCCGCCAGCTCAGGTGTCTGTGGCTGGCGCCTTAGCTGCTTAAGCCACAGGGCGTCGAGCCTAGATTATAATTCTTTAAGTACTTAGCTAACTATTTTAACTGGCATCGTTTGTATCCTACTTTATTTTTTGCCTTTAAAAATCATCATTCTGGCTCGGCGCCTGTGGCTCAACGGGCTAAGGCGCCAGCCACGTACACCTGAGCTGGCGGGCCCGCCAAACAACAATGACAGCTGCAACCAAAAAATGGCCGGGCGTTGTGGCAGGCGCCTGTAGTCCCAGCTACTTAGGAGGCGGAGGCAAGAGACTCGCTTGAGCCCAGGAATTGGAGGTTGCTGTTAGCTGTGATGCCATGGCACTCTACCCAGGGCGACAGCTTGAGGCTCTGTCTCAAAAAAATAAAATAAAATAAAATAAAATAAAATAAAAATCATCATTCTGCTGGCCATGGTGGCTCGCACCTGTAATCCTAGCACTCTGGGAGGCCAAGGTAGACAGATGGCTTGGATTTAGTTTGAGGCCAGGCTAAGACCAAGTTGGAGGTTGCTGTGCCCAAGGTTGCTTAAGCCCAAGTTGGAGGTTGCTGTGAGCTGTGACGTCACAGCACTCTACTGAGGGTGACACAGTAAGACTCTGTCTCAAAAAAAAAAAAAAGAAAGAAATCATCATTCTGAGAAAGGATCCAGAGGATCTACTGGACATTGAAGGTAAGCACAGCTGCCCTAGACAGACACTTGTGTCAATAAAGGACCCCCAGGCCTAGCCTGGGCTGGGCTGGTCATATCAGACGGGATGAAGCAGGGCTGCTACTGTCATTACTAGCAGTGCTCAGCACCCTAGGAAGTTTACAGGAAACAAAACGCTCACAAGCAACTTCTCGAACTGCTCTAGGTCCTTCAGTGTTTAGCTCTGACAGCACTCCTCCAAATAACCCTCCTGGACTGCCCAGGCTGGGTAAGGCTCTCCATCTGGCTCCTATAGCCTCTGGGATCCTCATGCCAGCCCTGTCCACTGGGTCATTACTCTGTGGGGATGGTGCTGTCTCCTGCAGTGAACTGTGAGCTCAGGGAGGAAGGCCCAAGCTGTCTCGGTCACCTTTGTGTCCCCATCACAGTCTTGGGCTTAACAGTAGGTATTAAAACATTTGTTCCATGAATGAGTAGACAGTGGAGGATGGGAGGCACTAGAAAAAAGAGGAGGTGCAGCCCCCAGGGCCCCAAGACCTTATCTTCCTTTCTTTGTGCCTTATCTTTTCTACCTGCAAAATGAAGAACAGTCATGACCCCTGAGGTTTCTGAGATTCAATGCCTAAGAGTGGGTGCACCAGGGCCAGAGACAAGTTTTGGCAAGTTCACTTTTTCCAACCCAAATCCCAATGTTTTGAAGTGTGGGGAGGAGGGGAACAAAACAGGTTAATAAGCCTGACCAAAAAATAGTCTGAGTTCATCTAGAAAAGAAGATCCATAAGGTAATTGTGAACCAAGAAATGACTAGGTAGGGGTGGCACCTGTGGCTCAAGGAGTAGGGCACTGGCCCCATATACCAGGGGTGGCGGGTTCAAGTCCGGCCCCGGCCAAAAGTGCAAAAAAAACCAACAAACAAAAACAAAGACAGTCTTCTGGAGAATTTCTGTCTTGTCGCCTGTGGCTCAATCGGCTAAGGCGACAGCCACATACACCTGAGCTGGCAGGTTCGAATCCGGCTCAGGCCTGGCAAACAATGATGGCTGCAACCAAAAAATAGCCAGGCATTGTGGCAGGTGCCTATAGTCCCAGCTACTTGGGAGGCGGAGGCAGGAGAATCACTTGAGCCCAAGAGTTGGATGTTGCTGTGAGCCATGATGCCACAGCACTCTACCCAGGGCGACAGCTTGAGGCTCTGTCTCAAAAAAAAAAAAAAAAAAAGACCAGGTAGGAGAAGACGGAGGCCTTACCTTGCCAGATATTAAAACACTACCCTTTATGGGTGGGTGCAGAGGCTACCATCTGTAATCCCAATACTTTGGTTGGAGAAGGTGGGAGGATAATTTGAGCCCAAGAGTTTGCAACCAGCCTGAGCAACATAGCAACCCCATCACAACAAAAAGTTTTAAAAAATAAGCCAGGTGTGGTGTTGCCTGCCCATAGTCCCACTACTTGGGAGGCTGAAGAAGGAAGATGAACTGAGCCCAGGAGTTTGAGGTTGCTATAAGCTATGATAATGCCACTGTACTCCAGCCTGGTGGCAGAGCAAAATTTTGTCTCAAAAAAACAAAACTAGGCTTGGCGCCTGTGGCTCAAGCGGCTAAGGCGCCAGCCACGTACACCTGAGTTGGCGGGTTCGAATCCAGCCTGGGCCCACCCAACAACAATGACGGCTGCAACCAAAAAATGGCTGGGTGTTGTGGCGGGCGCCTGTAGTCACAGTTACTTGGAGGGCGGAGGCAGGAGACTCGCTTGAGCCCAGGAATTAGAGGTTGCTGTGAGCTGTGATGAAAAAAAAAAAAAATAACTAAACTGAACTACATTAAAGTGGCATGGTAATAGAACAAGCCCAGATTGACTGATTAAAGAACAGAAAGGTGAGTCTAAAAGCAGAGATGAGTTTATGAGAATTTAGTGCCAGGTAAAGTTGGCAGATTACATTGCTAGGGAAAAAAATAGATTATTTAAAACACAAGCTACTTTGAAACAATCAGGGCTAACCACTCGGGGGCTGAGTAGTAAAATTAGATCTCTTCTTCAAAATACATTTCAATGAATTAAATAGCTAAATATATATATATATATATATATATATATATATATATATATAATGACAGCACAGAATTGAATAAATACAACTGAATAGTTAAATAAACTTGACAGAGGAGGACTATCTGACCATCAACGCCACCA